>SSHR01000860.1:0-59462 GCA_006518225.1 Fusarium neocosmosporiellum | reverse complement strand
GTCCCCAACGGCCCTATGCCCGGCATGGGGAACCATGGTATGCGCCAGAACATGCCCGGCTACCCACCCAACCCCGCCATGAACGGCCAGGTGCCAGCTGCTGGAGCCCATATCCAGCAGCCTCGCTACGGACAGAGAGCTCCTGGCAACTTTGCCCAGCCGGCCCCGGCGGCCAACGGAACTGTTAACAGCGCCGTCAATGCCGGTGCTAACATCAACGGCAGCGGCAACATTGGTGCTACTATCAATGCTAGTGACAACACGAGCAGCGGCGCCAGCCCTGCTAACGGCAAGGTGGCTGGCGGTAACAACGCCAGCGAGGCCGAGGAGCCCCAGTGGGTCTAAACCTGACTTGTGCTCTCTCACAAGTCTGCCACTGACGGCACGGCCCGATTGTACAATGATGCTCATTATGGTTTTCGTCGGATGTCGAGTGGGCGGCGTGTATATGCATATATGCATGCATGCACAGCTACCTATGGCACCGTCATGATTTGACGATTTTCCTTGGATCTCTGTTTCACTACGCCTCAAAATCATAGCCAAAAGGGCGCAGGCCCATTGCGATCTCTTCGAAGCGGTTGACACGACAGCGGCAGAGGTGCTCGTGTGTACATTACCAGAAGGGCGCTACAAACTACAGCCGGATGTCTTGCAGTAACGGCACCTTGTCTTCTGCTAGAGGAGGAAATAGCAGCTTGCATGGGAGCGTTGGCAGCATGACGACAGGCGTGTACATGTATTTGGAGGATCGAAAGATCCTAACCAACCAAACCTCGGCATAGACGACTCGATTCTTTTCGGCTTTTGTTTTCACTACCTTAGGTCTTTGCAATTTCGACTCCGGGGCGACACATGTTTTTGACGAGGAATTTCGATACGCATCATCACTTGCGATATGGGAAGTCAGCATCACTCACGACTTACGTCAAACTTTCGGCATGATCGTTTACGATATACGCGGTTTTGACAAGACACTGAGTGTTCTTCTCTTTCCTTTCGACATAGGACTGCTTCTATAGCCTCGATGGACCTAGATGGTCACATTCTGATTAGGCAAGAACTTTTTGATGCCCGAGATTATCCTAGCTGCTTTCCGTCCCAGCCCCTTTCCAATCCACCCGGGCCAACCTTACAATTGGTGTGCCGGGCCATGGGAAAGGCCAAGCAGCATCTGCGGTATTCTCGTCTTTTTACTTTTTCGTTTGGGTTGTATGACTTCGGGGACAATTTACGGTTGCTTTTCATTCGGGGTTGAGGATATGCCAGCTTGCTGGCCAGACAGAGGACGGAGAAGATGCCACCGCCTGTATTTAGACAAGGCCTTTGAATCCAGGGTTCGGTTTTGCTTTTGTATCATGATGGTGATGCCAGTGATGCCTCTCGAGTGATCTATGTACATTACGCGCTGCACGAGACACCGAAGCCAGGGGAAGGAGAGCCGGTTGAAGGGCCGGCCAACCCACAGCCTGAGGTATTAGGGGAAGTTAGAGAGAGGGGATCGTCTGCACCTGCCTCGGCAGTTCTTGGATCGACTTTGGATTGAAGGGCGAGGCAGTAACACGTAACACCCACCATGGATGGAATGGTCATTTATTAAATCTCGATTGAATCTTCCCCGCTTCCAGAAATTCCTCTTCACCACTCATTCATTGTTCATCTTGGTGACGTCTCGAAGAGAGGCCATCGGCCAGAATCACAAAGAAGACAGTTATCAACACATGATGGCATGAAAACCGAATCAAAACACCATAACACGTCTCCTTGAGGAGAGTTAGCATAGCAACTTGACTTCACAAATAGCGAATACAACTGGTGAACTCGTCCATCATCCTTGCTTGAGCTGTTCTAGACCGCCATCGAAAACCCCACTATCATTGTCACAAAATAGACAAGTCATTGGATGTGGAAAGCCTTGAAAGACTTTTACGTGGAGTGCATGGCCCCTTCAAGGCGACTCGAGCTGACTGATCCTGGTTCTTAGATCTCACGGAGCATCACTGAAACATGCACATTGTGTCAAGCAGACGAGGAAATCCAGCCGGAAACCCATATTTTTCATCGTATCGGAATTACTTTGATTCCATTTTTTGCTACCAAACAAGGTTCCCGACTCCCCAGAGTCCAAGCATGCAATGCCAAAACCAGACCCAGCACTTGGAAGAAAACGTGTAGTGTGCGCCCTCCGAATCGCATGTACCACCACCCAGCAGTAGAAGGGGCCGGGCGTTTATCGGTATCGCCACAGGGACAGGGTGTTGTGGCGCTTCCAGGTCTTTCTGCGGCCGGCCTGGGTTTTGTTGTAGCGGTGGCCCTTGTTGAGGCCGCGCGACTTCTTGCCGGTAGCAGTGAGGCCGCGGGACTCGCGGTGCTTGTGGACGGGGTTGACGATCCAGTTGATGCGGGGGTCGATGCGGATGGCCTTGTGCTGGGGGTCGACGAGGATGACCTCGTAGTACTTGTAGGTGGAGTCCTGGTTGACCCAGTACGAGTTGAGGACTCGGAGGTTGGCGCAGCGGCGGCCGACACGCTCCTCAGCGGTGGCCTTGAGGGATCGCTGGTACTTCAGCTGGTTGATACCCTGGTTGGTGGGCTTGCCTGTTGTTCATGTGTCAGAAGAGTCTCGCCCTGTCAGGAAGAAAGTGGCTGACCATAGGTGGCACCCTTGGGGGCAGGGCGCTTGCGGCCACCACGGCGGACACGGACGCGGTAGATAACATAGCCCTGCTTGGCCTTGTATCCGAGGCGGCGAGCCTTGTCCAGACGGGTAGGGCGAGAGGCGCGGTGGATGACGTTCAATTGACGGAGCTATATTGATGCACTCTCAGCAAACGTTCAACGAGTGTATAGCAGAGACGGGGTGAAGAAACATCCCGCTCCCGTCCCAGGCCTCCTCTGCGTAGATGTATGCATCTCGATCTTGATGTGCGTCCATCTCATTGTCGGTGAAGAATTTCTTCTCCTGCCCGTTGTTGAGAAACGCACACAAAAATTTTGAAGCCATCGGAAACGCGAGGAGGACGAGGGAAAACGAGAGCGGGCGCCGCCGTCCACAGAGAGTTGGTGATTTTTGTTTAACGTACTTCCCAGCAGCGAACTCGGAGGAGGAAGGCGATGACATCCGACTGCTTCTTCTTCTGAAGCTCTTCGACGTACTTGAGGGCACCCATCTTGGCTGTTGTCGGCGACGCAGAGAGCACACGTTAGCAATGGAACAGATTGAAGACAGAAGCTTCCAGCGACAGAGAGAAGAACGAATGCCTTGATGTTGGGGAGAGGGGATCACAAACCGGCTTGTGTCGAACGATTCCTGCCGTGAGGTTAGTAGAGGCGAGTGTGTCGAAATTTCGAATGTCACAAAGTTCGAGAGAAGGATAAAAATTGAGGGCACAGTTTGTGGGTTAAGCGACGCGCTAGCCCTGACACGGACTAGCGCAATAGGACTTACCCCTCAGCCCCGGCAAAATGTGAAGCTGAGTCAGCGAGGTGAAGATGGCCCCTCACCGAGAATTGCCTATGCTCACCGGCTTCATTCTCATTGTCTAACACCGGATAATTTAACAACCGCCCAAGATTAAGTACCCGCCCCAATTTGACTGAACTCCTCTCAATGAACCAGGATATACACCAGACCGATCATGTAGATCTACTGCGTGGTGGGGAGCAACTTCAAGACTCCTGTAAATGCCTTCAGCTGCTCTTGCGCCGTCTTTCCCCATGTCTCCTCCGGTCTCTTCGGGATAGCGTCCTCAATGAGCTCCCATGCCACCTTTTCAATGTCGCTGGCGTTCTCTGCGGGTTCGGTCGGCAGTGCGTGTAGATCAGGCATGATGACATGATTGACGATTTTGGACGCCATGTTCAACCCCTGTTGGCCCAAGTTATTCAAGTCCTTTGCATCCTGCTCCCAGCGCATCCAGGTTGGCGCCTTGATGCCGGTGTCTTTCTTGACCAACTTCTCGTAGCTCTCGACCGTGTTCTGAAGCTCATCGAGCGCGTTGAGCATGAGCTTTGGAAGGCTTTGAGGGCTCCCCTTCTGCAGCGCCGACGAAAGGTTCATCCAGGGCAAAACAGGCCCGAGTTCTGAAGACAGCTCCTCCTTGAGTATGTTCTTTTCGACTTGCGACCTACTCCACGTTGGCCTTTTGGTGAAACGAAAAAAGGGACATCACTCACGGACGCGTCTTCATCTCGTTATTGATGAACTTGATGAGGTCGTTCCCTCGGTTTTGAATCTGCTTCCTTGCATCGCTAACGAGGATCTTGCGTCTCTTGGAGGTGCCCACGCCATCAAGCGAAAGTTTTCTTTGGAGGAGTTAGCAGACGAAAACAGTGGCGAGGTGCAGCTCAACCACTACAAACCCTTCATCTGCTCCGTTCGCCGCGTTCTTGCCCCTTCCTTGTCTTGCGGTTCCTGCAGTTGCCCCTCTCGGGGCCCGAGTCGCTTTCTTCGGAGCAACATCCTCCATGTGGTTGCTCTCTACTTGCGATTTAGTCAAGGCGATGCGCAGTGATTCACTGAACTCACCAGTAGCAGAAGCCTTTCTCTTTCTAGGCTTTGGTGGCATGATGAAGTGAAGAGGGGGAATCCAGAGCAGCGAAGTTTGTTAGAAAGAGATTGGAAGTAAATAAAGATTGATAGAGGTCATGGGTTGATGGGCGTGCTTGCTGGGTGGTGGACTGGCAGGTTGGAGGGGTGGTGTGGAAGGCACGCCGTGGAAGGTAGGATGATGCCCTTGGCCTCGTTGCTCTTTCCCACTTTGCGAGATGCAAGAGTCCAACCAGACATTTGGCATCTCACGCCAGTCCACTCCAATCATCCATCATAAATCATTATCTACGCCAACGCAAAACAACTTACCTTGTACCATCGCATGGATGTCAACAACTGCAGAAGCCTTCGGGCCAGTTTCACTCGAGTTCAACCCAATCGCCACTTCACTGTCACGGAACAAGAAGGCTCTGCACCAGGTAGATGGCATCATACAAGCAAGCACTGGGCTTCCACTTTAATCTCTATCACATAGCAGATCTCATTTTCATGCATCTGAACCAAGAACCCCTATAGAGACCCCCCAAACTGGATAATAGGACGAAGAAGCAAGCAAGTAGGTAAAGGAAATCTTTGTCATACATGGTCCCCAACTATATCCCAAACACGTCCCTTTTTGATCGCATATTAGTTACAGCCGTGAATGCGAAAGCCATGGATCTCTCTGTCTATAATCTCAACCTGTGAAGCAAAAGCCGTTGCGTGCGTGTCATCTGTCTTTCCCCTTCCCCTACTCCCTGTCGTGAAAACGGCCGTTGGATCCTAGATCCTGAGTAGTAAAGTATCGGCAGAAACGAAGTAAATCGACGGTATCACAAGCCTCGCCTGGCAGACTTGCCACTTGAGCATGTGAATGCCTGCAAACGCCCCCCAAAAAGAGTAAAATGACAAAACGAAAGGGTCGACCGAGCGTGTAGAAAACGCACAAAAAAGCCACACCAGTAGGCCACTCAGGGCCAAGTCTTGGATCTCGAGAGGCATCTGTAGCCCCCACGTCTGATGTATCGGTGGATGGCCCTGAATCTGCCCGAGGCGCAAGGGATTGAATCGAAAGTAACATGACAAGTCAGTCGTCCAGCGCCTTCAAGATCCCGCATCAATGAGTGTTGAGCGAAAGTCCCTGAAACGATCCCACCCAGTCATTCTGGGGAGCCAGGGGCGATGCTCCCTGTGAGTGTGGCGTAGGACTCGGCCCAGACTGCGGGTTAGGGAAACGCTGTCGCATAGACTGAAAGTCTGCAGGATGCTGAACCTGACCTCCAGGGAAGCCCTCCATGGCCGGGACAGCTCCTGTTCCGTAAGGAACGTTGGTTCTGGGGTTGGGGTTGCCAAACGGACTAAACTGCCCATATGGGTAGTTGGAAGGGGGATAGCCAGGAGTTTGGGCAAGGCGGCTCTCGTTGCCATAAGGCTGGCTGAATGTTGGCCGGAACCCACGGCTGTCTCTAGCCCCAGCTGTGAAGGCCGAGGCTTGGTGCGACTCTTGGTTCTGCTGGGTCTGGCGCCGATCACTGCCACCGGTGGCACGGTTGACTCCCACGGCACCAGGGCCAATGCCGCTTGGAGCCTGGATACCGAGAGTTGGGCTAGCGAAAGAGGCTGGGTTAATAGCAGACATCCAGATTCGCGTCTTGTAGATCTTGAACAGGTCCGTAACGAGGGAGTTGAAGTTGATGTACGAGTCAGCAAAGTAGTAGAAGGTCAACTTCTTCCAATCCCTATGATAACCATGTCAGTACATCGGCATCGGCAAGTCTATCATCACCCATACTCACATTTGGAATTCGGCATCCAGGATCTCCATGTTGAGTCCATGCTCCTTGACCTTCTGCATGCACACCCGCTTGGCCTTTGCTTCTTGCCCTTCCTTGTCCCGCAAGGCGTGCACCTCATGGCTTTGGGCAAGGCGCTTGATGAGCTTGGGCCGGAGCTCGCCAGCATTTGGCTCTTGAGCATGATGCTGGCTTGGAGGTCCCATGCCCCCAACGGCGCTCCCCTGGAGGCTGGTGGAAGAAGCAAGACCAGCTCCAGCTCCCTCTTGCGCAGCAGCGGCACCCTGAGAGTACATCATGAGCCACTTATACTGCTCCTCGGCGTAGTGTTCTTTGAGCTCCTTGGCTGTCTGCCAGTCGACGTTGTCCTTGGCCACAGTCCCAAGGTCAGTGCCACGATCAGCTTCAACTATGACTAGATCTCCAGGCTTGACAGTGAGTCCGGTGCCCTCTTGGATGTAGAAGACGTCGGCCCTGGCGCATTTGAACAAGACGATGTGGAGCAGCTGGTTGTGTCGGGGCTGAGCGATGCTATACACATTGCGATGAGGAGATGGCGCGCGATTCGCGTAGGGGTTGGGGAGGCCATAGGGAGACGAGTACTGGCTTGGGAACCCAGTCTGGTACGCATTTCCCACGTTCGCAGCTCCGCCGAAGTACTGACCAGCTATTGTGGATGTTAGGGTGCTGTCCAAGATAAGGCTACGGGGTGTGCGCTCCCACTCACCGTGAGCAGCGGCTCCGAACGCAGAAGCGTCAGGATAGCCGGGAGGAAACTCTTGAGATTGCTGCATTTCGGTTGCGGAAGGCTCAAGAACCGAGGTAGAGTCTGGGATAGAGCTGATAGATCCCTGGCGAGTAGGCATGTTGGCGAAAGAGTGCCGTCTGCTCTGCGAAACGTCGGTGACAGGGAATCCGAGCGAAGTCGACCAGAGAGCCTTCTTCAGGTTGGTATTATCAACCTTTCGGCCATCGACACCAAACGGAGCGCGAATAGATGCCGGTCCGTATTCACTCATCCGTCGATTGAGAGCTCGTTTGGCCAACATGTCGCCTGCTTCGTTTGCTTCATCAAGCTCGTCAATGGCAAAATCGGATTCTTCTGGCACGGTCTCTCGCAATGAATAGCCGTTTCCCATGTAACCGGATCCTGTCACAGCCCGAGGCCGAATGCGTGCATTATACTGCGTTTGTTGTTGGCGCAGAATTGCGTTTTCTCGCGCGAGCATCTCGATGGTTTTGGCGTCAGAGGTTTGCTGAGAGGGTTGGTGTTGGTGCCAAGATTCCTGCAGCGATTCATTTGGGCTCTCGTCGTCATCATCCTCTACTTCCTTCACTTTCCCGAGCATTGAGCCATCGTTAGCCATTTCGCTCAACATACTGGGGCGAGAAGGTCGATGGCTAAGAACAGGGTGGCGAGCACGTCCCAATATAGCCGAGGAGGTCATAGCAGGTGGAGCGGCTGTTGACTCAGGATCAAGCTGTCCAACAGAATACGACTGAGATCGGTAGGTTTTGGGTGTGGGATGAAGGGGGATCGCGAACGGGATTTGGGGGTTGGGCCCAGAATCCCGCGACACCGGAGACGTCTGCGTGTCACCGCCAAAGAAGGAGTTGCCTGCAGTTCCTGGAGGCATGGTTGATGTAGGAGATGGTAGAACTTCGCTGAGCCTCGAGGGAGGATCCTTGCGCTCAGCGTTCCAGATTCCAGTTCCCCATGGAAAGGCGGATGTGCCTGCTGGCCGGCCCATGACAGACGACGTTGAGTGCGAGCCCCAGGTGCCCGCACCAGCCTCGGCAGATGGGGTGCTGGGATGAGAACCTGTGGGCGACATTGAGCTACTAGCAAATGATCCTTTGCGAGGACGGCCTAGGGTCTGCGAGGTTTCGTTCAGCCACGAAGGTCTCCGGACAGGTTTTGGTGGTTGAGAGCTGGACTGTGTAGCTGTCTGTGCGGACTCTTGGCGATGGTCGCCTTCGTCGTCTGAGCTAGCGAGAGCCTCTGAATCTGGTGTGGATGTTCGAGCATGCAACTTGTCGAGAAGTAGTGACTGATTGTTGGCCGTGGCCGCAGCATGAGAGCCTTGGCCCGGTCTCGGCGGCGGGCCTGTCTTGAGTGAACCAGAGCTCATTGTCTGTCAACCTGAGGATAAAACCGCCTGGATATCCCTCCAAACTCCCGCAAGCCTGATGTTGTGGGCACGTAGTCCTGTATGGAGTGGGAGATGTGGTGATGTGAGACCTGGTTGCTAGGAGCCGTGGAGAAGTAAGAGGCTGAAATAATGAGTTCTTTTCAGAAGAGAATGGAAACGTAGCTGTGACTGATTAGCCCGATCCCATGAGTATTTGGTCTGCTAGGTAGTGATTCTGATGGTGGGGAAACAAAGGCCTCGTGACGGGCCGGGCAAAACGATGCGCAGTAATGGATGGCATACAAGTAAGTCATAGTGAATGTCGCACCCAGGCCAACATATGGGGATAGGGAAATGGAGCAGTGGCGTGCTGATAAAGAAGCAAGATGGGGGAGGTATAAATTCAGCTCACTTACCAGAGACGTAGATCTCGAGGATGTCTATGGGCTATGTCGTCACACGTGCCAAATTCTAGTTCGTGAAAACAGATGAAACGCGAAGGAAAAAAATAATAACGATGCTGCAGCCGGGATTGAGGAAATGTGGCTTCGCGGAGTGGCGATTCTGGTCCTGGTGGAAATCTGCAAGTCGATGCAACGGGGAATCTGGCGTGAGCCAAGGTGGTCGATTAGTGTGGTCGGAGAGAGTAGAATATCTAAACACCAGCGCGTCTAACCCAAGGCGCAAATAGACGATTCAAGTTGTCGAGAGAGGTAGTGTGACGGAGGCAGGCGTGAGGCGGACACCCATTCGCGAGGAGGACTTGATCAACGTCGGAAAGGTGTAGAAGGGACGAGTGCGTCAAGTGCTGCGGCGACAAAGGGAACTAGTCGTGGCCCATTGTCAGAGAGAAGGCTCGCAAGCAGGCGCGCGAAGACCGACACCACAGACACCGAGGGAATGACGCGGGGGTTGGTCACTCGTAGGGGCGGCCCGTATGGCGAGAGAGAGACGACAGAGTCGACGGTGGCGAACAGTTGGCGGTCGCTGGGTTAGTCGCTTCCCGAGTCCTGGACCTGCGTCGAACACTACGGCATCAACAGCAATGCCAGGAATAGGCTGGCCAAGAATGGTTGATCGCGGATCGCGGCAGGCGGCACACACGAGAGATGAATGAGGAGAGGGTTCGCGGTGGTTGCTGGACGGTCAGCGTCGCGCTGCGCACACACAAAGACGACAGTAAATGAAAATGGCAGAAGACCGTGATGAGAAAGACTTCGTCTCGCGTGTCGCGGGGCAGCGTTGCAGTGCGTCGCGTGTCGCTACTGCTTCTTGCTTGTTGACTGCTGCCGCTGCTCTTTGCGATGCGATGCGATGCGATAAGTGCTCAAGTTGTGTCGAGATGCGGTTGCGACACGAGACCAGGTTCTAAGTGGTGCTGAAGAGGCACGTCGAAATGGCTGGCGGCGGGCGGTATGGGCCTCTAGCTAATACTGCCGTTCCTCTGCGGGTGCTGGGGTGGCGGCGCTGGAGCTTCCAATGGGTGAAGTTGGTTGGCGGCGCAGCAGGGGAGGGGTCCCAGTTGTAGGTCGGCGCGGTGGTGTCGCGAAAGGATGGCTGGAGAGAGGGGAAAGGTTGAATATGAAGTCGTGAGAACCTTTTGATGAACAGGAGAAGGTGGAGCACGGGATCAGCAAAATCCAGTGGAGAGTGCCGAAGTGGAGAGGACCGCGAGGAAGAAGGAGGAGATGCGGTCGGAACACCGTAGGTCGGGAGTCTGATCTTCTGATCAGAGACTGAGGGGTACGTGAAGTGGAAGACGCTCTGTTCCTAGTCCAGCTACCAGCCAAACCTGGAGAACGATGCGTTAGCGGAGAGCCCTAGAGCAAGGTACCGATACCTCTAGTGACCACAGCCTGATTTGCAGCACGGGCGACGCCAGAGGCAAGGCCAGAGACACCAAAACAAGGGAAGAGCCACCAAACTCGTACCTGGACAAAGACAGATCTCGGATAAGTTGTTGCTTGATTTGCAGGAGCTCAGGCAACCAACGTCGTCGCGAAACCAAGGACGTGGTTTACGATCCAGACTGGCGGGTTAATAAGGCACGTCGGCGCATCCAAGGTGCAGTAGCCGTGACCGATGGCGGTCTCGGAAAGTGGGCGATGATCTGGGGAGAGCTGCCTTAGCGAGCTAGCTGGGCGAATGCTTTGTCGCCTGCTCGGTAGGCAGTTGACGCTAGGACAGTTGGGCCGCAAGGCACGCGATATCGAGATGCTGGGCGGGCAGAGTGTAAAGATGAGCGTGGGGAACTCGATCTTGATATGCTTTTCCAGACGTTGTAGAGGAGGGGACCCCCTCTTGGAAGATGGTGTCAACTAAGTGGCGGTGATGGCGGCGATGGGAAGGGCGGCCAGTCAAGGTGGTGTTGTTATTGTTGGAAGTGATGGAAGCAAAGGTAAAAAGGGTGGATGGATGGATGGATGGATGGATGGATGCGGAGTAGAAAGAGCCAGGGCACTGGCGGATTGGCAGGAGCCGGCAAACGTTCTCTTGGGTTACCTTAACTGGACTGTCACGACGGGCGTCGAATTATTGGCGACCACTGGAGGCTCTGGAGTAGGGCATTGAGGTGAGAGGATGATGCAAAAGGGCTCTATCATGAAAGGTAAAAGGCATGGTAACTGTACTGCTAGTTAGAGTGCAAGCCCAGGCGCACTGCCCTTCCTGCGCTCTCTCCCAGGTCAATTGGCAGTCCTCCAGCGACACCTGGACCCTGACACGACACTCAAGGCACACGCACTGGGCGCATTGAGGTCTCGAAACACATCCATACCCTGGACGTATTAAGGGCAGGCCAACGCAAATATGAGGTCTTTCATGGAACTCAAACTATCTGACAGGACCTGGGTGCTGCTCTCCCGGCTGCTGATACGACCATGGACGGGCAGCAACATGATCTGGATTTTAAGCTGCTGATGGCCATTGGCAGCCGTGCTGTGAGTGCCTTCACTGCTACTGCAGCACAGTACATGAGGTTGGGAGGCTGCGTCATTCGCCTCTCGTGATGCACGGTTTCAATGGGGGCTGGGATGGACGAGGCCTCGTCGCATCAACAACAGCACCCGCAAAAGACGGAGCCTATGACGCTTGGCTCTGCGGCTGCCCTTCCTTCAACGTCCTTCCTCTCGTGCCCGTTGCGTACCTCTTGTGTAGGGGGGGACGCGACCAGTGTGTGTTAAAGGGGGGGATGGGCGGCTCCTGAAGCTACAGAAGGACACCCACTCACAGTAGGTAGCCGCTTGATGATGGACGTCGACCTCCGGGACACAACAGGCAAACAAGTCGATTCTTCCAGGCTCGAGGTGGTGGATGCCCTCCCTGTCCTTGCAGGGCTCCGTGCTTGGTGCCGTTACAATGAAAGCGGATTGGACACTCCACACATGCGCTACTCGGAAGAAGCTCATCGACTCCACCAAGACCCCCGACCAACCGAACGCTCAGCGTCAGAGCATCCATGGATCACATCAGGTGAATCAGTCGCGGGAAAAGGCGAGGAAACCGGACGGGATGCGGAGGGACCAGGCATGGCTGGCATTGCAGCTGGAGGCATGGGCTAGGCTAGGTACAGAGGAGCTGGAGCCGGCGACCTCGAGGACGAGACCCCGCCGCCACTGGGCTCCATGATGATGGCTTTGGTAATGCCTCTCGGCACCCCGGTGAATTCATTGTCATCCGATGCGCAGAAAGGCAACGGCGTCATCGTGTGTTGTAGCTTACCGGACGAACTATGATCGCGTCTCCCGTGACCATGCCATAGGTGGGATAGGCCGGTCAGCGATGCGATCCAAGGGACTCCCTGATCAAGATCGCCTCCGCGCTCTAGTGCAACACACACTTCCCACCTGCTGGAAGCTCTCAGTCAGAGTTCCTCACGTCACTTTCCGGAGCTGGGCTTGTATCCGTTCAGTCTCAGTCAGAGGAAACAAGAGCCGCGATTAGCAAAAAGCAATATCCTGCGTCCCAGGTTCACGCTTCTCTTTCATCATATCATCCAACCCTGCTCCCTACCGAGATCAAAAGGTGATCCCTGAGCGTCTCGAATGGTCTCGGGGAGCCTTACAACCGTTCGAAACCCTGCTCCAGGTCTTGGCTGCTCTTCGCGTTGTCTGGGAATGCTAACCCCGGCCTCATTCCCTGTGGGTGTAAATGTGATAAACTTTACTGTGCGCACCAAACCTCAAGGGAAGGAACTTGCCTGTGATGGATCCAGTGGATGTTGCCTGTACACTCCTAGACAGTGAACAGCTGTCCGAATTCACACTGTAATTGAATCCATGGCAATGCACCTCCTAACATCAAGCTCACGCCCACCAGGAACTGCCGCCTTCTCATTAAAGTATCGACATGCCTCCAGGCTCTACCGAGCATTGAGTTCTTCACGACAGCTCGTTCAGGCCCGTGACTGGTTCACTAATCTCGATGGCAACATCCTCAATTGGCTAAGCAACGCCAAATCCTTCTGAGCGTTGAGCCGTTTGGAGCAATATGAAGTCCAGACCTACGACAATTTGGCACATGGGAATGTCAGATTCGACACGCCATGTGGCCCGCATTGGCCAAGGCGTCGATCCTCGCAGGCCACAACGATCCTCACTCGCTCTCACCAGATACTGGGGTTACGGTGCAGATTCAATTACCCTGCTCTCCCGCCTGGTAGCCTTCCCCGCGACAGCTTCGGCCATTCACCTGCAGCTCCTCGCTCAGTCGACCGTCCCCATGACGCAGCTTTGGCGCCTCAACTTCTCCTCTCCAGCTCGTCGCTGGCGCTAAAGGGCCAATTCCCCGCAAGGTGATTCGGATGTTGTTCTGTCTGTAAATCGACAAACTGGTGATATGCCTGCCCAACTCGAGAACATGAGCAAGGCGCAGGTTGCAGGTCAACGGATGAATGCAACAGGAACATCTCACTCGACCAGACTTGGCTCGACTTAGCGTCAAAGAAACCATCCTCATTCCTCCATGCCAGGGGGCGCCACAAGCTCACAGCATTTGGTCAGTCGGGACGAGAGGAAGACATTGTTGCAGAACCAGCTGCACCGCGGCTGCAGCACGTCACGCGCCATCATGGCTGGGTTCCTGGAGCTGGGAGCTAAAGTAGGGAAGATGACGGCACTCGTTCTCCAGCACGCCGGTACGGCGGGCACGGCGCGCCTTTTGCTGGAGACAGCGTGGTTTCTGACATGACCCTTGCCGCTCCCTCCGAGGCCTGAGGTTGATTCGGGCCATGATCGGATATATCACACACGTACCCCCTCAACGTCTCAGCCTCCTCGACAATCATTGGGCTTGGGAATTGAAATCAAGTGCCGCCTTGGGGGGCTGCATGTCACTGAAAATGCATGCATCCAGAAACCCCCGGAGAATTCATCGACAAGCGTTGACCGTCAATGCTGTTTGGTCCGTGGCAGGCAACCCATGAGGAAGGCCAGTATTTCCAACTTACGGGACTTCTGGTGAAGCACTAGAGTCTAAAAGCCGAAACCTTTGTGCCACGGAAATGATACGAGGCTATGGGTTCGGATATTTAGCATGCGCAAGGCAAACGGCCATGGTCTTCCTGGCCATCGCGACAGCCACGGCACGGCATGGGATGGGATGGGAGCGGTGGAGGTGTCCCCGCCATGCGATGGATCCATTGGATGTTGTACCTCAAATCCATTGGTTCTGACGGGGTGCTACCCCGGATTTTCTCCTCATGTCGTGGAGCCTCAGGACGGAAGCAGGCTTGTACCCAAGAGTACCGGTTCAAGGGAGCAGGATACGCACTATCATCTTGACCATATCCCCCCCCAACGCCTGTTCGGGTGGATCAAAGCATCTAACGTTAGTCCAGTACGGCAATGCCCGTGCCAATCTCATTGCGCTTCCGGGATCGACCACGGCAGCGAACGACGATAGCCTTGCACATGCCATTGAAAAGTTCCTGGCTCTGGAGACATGGCATGGATATTTCGGTTGCCCAGCCCATATGCCAGTGTATCCCGAAGCACAGTTTCAGCGAATGCTGCCCCAGTACGATCGGCATCTTTCGAGTCCAGCACGAGACCTCACAAACCATCAGGCTGGTGGCTGTGCCGTGCTGCAGCCGAGGACATCTCCATCAATGGCAAGCCCGCAGCAAAGCTTGGCGTCGTCGAATTGGAGAAGGTCTGAAGGTCGCTCCTTGTTTATCGGGTTATTTAAAGTTCGCACACCCTCTACTCCGAATCCGGCCACGGGACAAAGTCCCGCTACAGCAGCATCCTTGCAGAGGTTTGAGGGGCTAACAAGGCGCCATGAGTGAACGATGACCAAGGTCTACTGTGCTGCAGAGTTGGGCATCTCCGGTCCAGAGAGGAGCAATACCACATGGACGGAGCGCCATCGGTTGATGTCTCATAATTCATCGAGAATGCCAATGAGCCTTGATCTACCGATGCGTGCGATGCAGCAGAATAATGGTACATGGAGGAGGGAACGGGGGCATGAGCATGCGTGGGTATCATGAGGTTGTCCCGCCAAACTACTATACAGATACAATGGGTTCATATCATCCGGCTATCTATGCTGCCGAAGCCACCTGTCCCTTTTGCTGCTTCAGCTTTTCCTCGAACTTTTCAAACTCCTTGAGAGCAATCTCCTCCTCTTGATCCAGCACTTGCTTCACGCCCTTGACCTCTTCAATCTGATGTGACGTATTAGCGAGCCATCACGGCGTGGTATGAAGGACAGGGAACAAAACTCACATAATGCATTAGCATGCCCTCAATGCCGTTCTTGAGGGTAACCGTGCTGGAGTCGCATGTGCGGCATGCGCCTCGCAACCTCAGGTGCACATATCCTTCGTCATCGAAACCCCGGAAATCAATGTCACCACCGTCCTCCTGGATGGCTGGCCGGATGCGCGTCTCGAGCAATTCCTTGATCATGCCAACAACCTCGCTGTCGTCCTCGTTATATGCCAGACTGTCCTCCTCAGCCTCGGGATGGGTCTCGCCCTCACGGCGCTCAGCGACGTTGACGAGCGTCTCGCCTGATGTGATTGCCTCGGTGATGAGGGCAAAGATCTCGGGTCGGATGTGCGCCCAATTGGCATCGGCAGCCTTGGTCACAGTGATAAAGTCAGCGCCATAAAAGACAGAGGTGACTCCGTCAATGTTCATGAGCTTGGCGGCGAGGGGTGAGGGGTGCGGCGGCGAGATGGTCGCTCTGGGGTTGAGGTATTCGATAAAGGGCGTAGAGAAGCCCTCGGGGACGACGCGGTGGTTTGGCAGGAACTTGAGGGCGTCGGGGTTCGGCGTGCCTTCGGTCTGGATGAAGATGGTTCGGACGCCGCTGCCGACGCCGGCGAGGCCTGGGGCGGTCGCCGGTCGGGCGCGGAGCTGTACCCGAGGGCGGGAAGAGGATGTAGCGGTAGGAAGCTGGGTTCGGACTGTGCTAAGAGGACGAGTCCATCGCGGCGCTGTCCGGGAGGTCGTCTCCGTGGCGGACCGGGTGAGGGTAGCCAGTGTCCGTGACACAACTCGGGGAGCTCTGGAAGATGCCATGACGCAATTCCGAAAGCTGGACTAACGATGATGGCAGGGCAAAGGAAATGAGAAACGTATTATAGGCGAGAAATCCAGAATATCAACCAGGATTCATCAAATGCCTCTGCTTTGAGAATGAAGAGGAAAAAAAGAGCGGTTTGGTGTTGGCTTGTTCTCGGACTCTCAAGTTTTCGCCGCCGTCCTCGGTCTTGTGTAGCCGTGCAAGCCGTGATAGGCCCGAGCATTAGTAATTGCCGTGCTATGATGCAAGGGCAGGCTGAGGGGACCCGGTCGTGCACGGACCACACTTTTTCTTTTTCTCCGTTGTCGAGCGCGGGTCGGAAGCCATGACGCGCGGGGCCGTGAGCTTGGCCTGTCAATTTTTTTCCCTTTGAATCGCAAAGTTGATATCACACATTCGACCGATTCGCATTCTCGTTCAGTGCTCTTTTACGACTATGTCGACCGGTCAGGAAGAGCCAGATCAGGCTGCGCAGCCTACGAATGAGACTCCGGTGCCGTACGCTGGAGCTCAAGATACCGTTGAAGCTACCACGAGCTCTGATGCGACACCGCCCAAGCCTTCACTCTGCGGCGTGTGCAATGTGAACCCACCCAAGTACAAATGCCCACGATGCTATCTCCCATAGTGAGTATCCTTCCCTTTTCCCATGTCGACCAATACGAGCCCTAACACATCCAAGTTGCTCCGTTGCTTGCAACAAGACACATCGCGAGAACCATCCTCCCGACCCCGAACTCGCACCCAAACCCGAGCAACCCCAACCACCACAGCAGCAACCCTCAGAATCGCAACAGCCGCTCGACCCCTCAAACCCCTTCCGCGCTCTCGAATCCTCCGACAAGCTGCGCCAGCTCTTCCGGAAATACCCCCACCTGCCCGAACAGCTCCTCCAGATCCACGCCGCTACCCTCCCACCACCCGAGACCAAGTCTGCCATCCCTGCCTCCCTCCTCAAGGGCCTACCGCCAAAGAAGGAGACCTGGAACCACGATATAGGCATACAGAGTGGCAAGGAGGCTCTACGCAAGGCCCGCCGCGCCGACGGCGAAGAGGGCGATGCAATTCGCGAGTACTCGGAGCTGATAGTGCATCTTATGAACACTGAGGGCGCTGAAGCCGATGTCGGCGACATATTGCGCCAGCAACTCGCGCAGGAGGATACAAAGCTTATCGAACGCTTAATGGCACAGGAAAAGCGCTGAGCGGGCATCAGCGTTACGCGCTGCAGGATCAGAAAGGCATTAACATCTCTCCCCCTTTGCATTTCACCATGAAAGCGCGTGGCTTTAAAATTGCATAAGGCTAAGAAATTTCTCTTGGTCTGAGTCTGATAGTTGATGATAATGTTACAATGTGTCCCTGGTTGGTTTGTCATATTATTCTTCAGGTATAATCCGCCTCATATCTCTTCCTTTCCCATGTCCATTCGCTCGCTAACGCTTGAATCGCCCCAGAAATCCAGCCTTGGGCGATTTTGGAGAGGTTGAAGGCTGAGCCTGAACCTCTGTTTCAGTGCCAGGAGGACTTAACTTCTCTTCGTTGTTGGTCTTCTGGTTCACACTGGCCTTGCGCTGCTTGAGGCCTGCCCACTTGGAATCTTGTCGGGCCTTGACTGGCTGATCGCTCTGAGACCAGTCTACGCGGCGCACCTCGGCAGCCCGCTGGGGATTGGCGGTGTTGGCAAGACTGCTCCTTCGCGAAGCTGCCGCGCTGTTGTCCGATCCTCGCCGGTTGGGAGAGTTGGCGCCGCCAAATTCGGTCTTGAAGGGCGACGTTGGGCCAGAATCGCGCGCGAATGGCGATGAGACGTCTGAGAAGCCCGATGAGCTGGCAGAACCTCGTCTTCCAGAGGCCGCGTTGTTCTGGCAGACGGCCCCGACGGCAGTTGAGTCTCTGCGGAACGGGACTTGAAGTTGAGAATCACTTCTTCCCCACATGTTGCCAGTGCTCATCCTTCGGCCTGTCTCGCCCGCCTTGAAATCATTCCAGAACTGGCCCTGGACAGAGATTCGAGGGTTCTTCTGCTGCGAGCTTTCCTCGTCCACCTCAGCAGTGCTCTCTAGCCTTGTTCGGCTAGGGGGTCCCGATGGCCTACCGCTGCATAGACTCTCTGCTCGTCTGTACTGTCTGTTGTATTCTTGCAGCGACATGGTCCCGTTGTTCATGGAGTGAGGCCCAGGGACAGGTCTCATCCCCTTGGGGGAGGGCTGAGCCTTCTGTGCTAGAGGCTCCACTGTAGTTGTTCGAGCAAACTGTTGCGCTGCTACCTGAGGCACATGTCGATAACGGACCTTCTTCTTGGCATCTTCTTCCTGCCGCTCGGTTTCGTCGGTGTAGTTGGAGCCCCTGAAACGGAGGTGGTCAAAGATGCTGCCTCGGCGGGATGGCGCAGCCTGAGTAGGCGTGCTCAGTTTATCGCTCTTCTTCTCCTTGTGGGACTTGGGTGCTGCTGATGTCGTGGCTGAAGTCGGCTGCTGTGCCGGAATAGCCCTTGGAGACGGCTCACCTATATCATTTGCTGACATGGGCACCTGAAGTCGATTTTGTTGCGATGACTGTCCATCTTGTTCCACAGCGAGACCGGTGAGCTTCTTGCTCAGTTCATTGGGGTCGAAGGGCTCAATCTGGATGCTCTTTGGCCTGTGCCTGGGCTTGCCCGAGGAGTTGGTCTTGCTGGCAAATCTGTTTGTTGGCTCGTCCATCGAAGCACCCGTTGTGTAGAGCATTGTGGTGGTCATGCTGGGCAACTTGGGAGCCTTCGGAGAAGAAGTACAAGTGTGGGAGCCTGAGGGATGGAATGCCACTGTGACTACAGCGACGGGAGGGGCGTTGACCAGACTACCTTGAACGGCGAAGGTAGCTGTGTTGAAGAAGGGTAGTTGTTTTGTGCTCTTTTTCCCTTACAAGGTGAAAGAGCAGAGTGCTGGATATCTAGGTAGCTGTGTTGAAGAAGGGTAGTTGTTTTGTGCTCTTTTTCCCTTACAAGGTGAAAGAGCAGAGTGCTGGATATCTAGGGAACAAGTCCTTGTGGCCCAGGGGAACTCTGGCATCATAAATGGATTCCGGATTCGCTTGGGAGGCGAGATTCTCCCATGGTCACGACTATGCTTCCTTGGCAAAGCATCAAAAAGCCTTTCGGGCCTGGCCCGCAAGGGGAAAGTCTGAAATCGGCTGGTAGTCCATGATGAGACGGCGTCGATCCGCAACAGAGCCACGGCGCAACTGGCTCGTGCCCCGACGGCAATGTGTGGGGCAGTCCGGCCGGAGGTTATTCTGGCATGGCAGCGTGGTAGCCATGATGCCCGTGTGCACCGTCTGGGGTCCCTGATCGCCGTGGGCGGGCAGCTCCCTCTGGGGCAACCTGTCGGACAATGGACCCAGCTGCTTGGAGAAGGTGCTTTCAGTCAGGGCTCGGTGGGACGAAACATGGCCATGTCTCACATTGCTCGAGTCTCCAAATGCGGACACACAGGCTCCCAGCATCGTTGAACAGCGTTCCGGGAACACGGATGAGGCACCCGAGGAGTTGTCTCCAACCAGAGCTAGGGCAAAACATTGTAGTCAAGCCCCCGCTGCAACAACGTTTGCATCGCTCATGGTCGGCCGAGTCAACCGGGTGTGCAAGGGTGTCGGGACGATGAGGTGGGCGTGGGCCGGCTCATCAACAGCTGAGGGTGGCTAATCGGGCATGGTGTTGTTGTCGATATGTAACTGAAGTTCCAGTCTCGGGGCCAGAACTGAGAGGACCGGAACTTATCCAATCACAACCAGCGCTCATGCTATTGAAGCCCACGGAGACATCTCTTCCGCGGAATTCCATTCTTTAATGTCCTCTCCAAGAAATAATACTGCCACTACGTCCTTACTCGAACAATGCCGCTTGCTCTTGAGTTCGTCGTTCTTGCGTGTTGACACCGAAAAACTGATGATGAATCTTTATTCTCAAGACGTCGTAGTTGAAAACGTAACTATTGCTTTAGAAGCTGACCATGATGTAACGCATGTAATTTTGCTATTAAAATAGAGGATCGCCGAATACATGCTTGATCGCGAGTCTATCCCTAGGCTAGCACACATCGACCCTTGCGGGCAAGTTCGTGCCGCCAATACGTGATTTAAGTTGCCCGATCCCGAATCGGCGACGCCACAGCTCGCGGGAGGGCTCCATGACACTGACAGGACTCTCGGGGATAGTGCCGGCGCTGAACATGATTTGTGGGATCATTCGTGTCATTGGCGTAAAGTCTCTCGATGCGAGATATTTGCCTTCGACCGAGCAAATCAGGAACCAGGGGGGCATTTGCTCAACATGTGCGGCTTCCGGCAAGGGGCAAAGGGGCAACTGTCCTTGGCGTTATCGTCAAGCGACGGTGAATCCTCGTGGCTGTAGAAAACGGGCGTTATCTCGATGGTTATGCCGGAGTACGGCCTTGGTGTGAATGCCTTGCAACCGGATGGTGAGAATTCTGGCACTGTTCAGATGCCTACGTATGTCTATGCTGTCCCGGGCTAAAGGCGGAGCGTAACCCTCAGTCATTTGCCGTCCTGACTTTGGAAGACCTGCAAAGTTAGTGCTGTAGTCTCAAGCCAAGCTCCTAAGCATTGTTGGTTAAACTTTGTTGAGGATGAAGCCTTGAAGCTTGCCAGGACGGACCCCAACTCCTGAATCGCACACGCGTGCTTATCGCACAATCTGGGAACTTCATGCGAGAGAGGCGGTTGACGCTCCATCTTGAGGATAGCTCAACACAAGAGTCAGGGTATCACAACAACGCCGGGAGCTCCACCATGGGATACGGAAGCGGCAGAGTGTTTATGAAGCATATCGTGGACAAGCCGGGCACCAGGGGACGATCGTAGATGAGGGTCGCCACGATAGCTGGACTGAAAACTTTGAGAAAGCCAGGCCGAGTTATCCGGTGTTTCGTGTTGCCATCTGAGCGGTTTGGTGGATGTGAATTACGGCAGTTGAGAGAGATTGCAGGACGGAGGAAGAGAGTTATCGATCGCCCCTAAAACCAAGAGACCAAAAGAGGAGAGTGGTCCAGACGCCCAGAGGACCCTCGATTGTCATGAGCGGGATTGTTCCAGACAAGTCAAAAAGCCGATACAGAGAGGCAGAAGTCGAGCCCTTCGTCGATCAGCTGAGCGTTTGAGGCCTCGATCGTCGTCTTCAAGCCACTGGCATGTCAAACTCGACATGTCGATAGAGCAGACGCTGTGAGCTCCCCAGAACCAAGTACCGCATCTCATCTATCAACTGCCCTGTTGGACAGCGTTTCGAGCCCGGAAAGTACACCCAAGGGTGGTGCGCCTCGGCCCGCTAACCGTCACTCAGGGATCGTGGATTTTGGTAAGAGGTGAACAAAGTAAATCAGTTGGGGACCTGCAGACTGTCGTGCGTGCAACCCCTCGATCGGGTCTGGAGGACTGGCGACAGGATCCTAGTTAGTTGCGGGCCATGCCCACGTGCTACCGGGAATGTGCTCGGGCAAAGTGTTATCCGTGCATCTTGGGTTTTGGGTCGTGCGGGACAGAAGGTTTAGACAAGCGAGGATGAGCATCATGGCACTTCTTTGGTGTCTCTTCCCAAAGGGTTTGCTGGATCGAGCGCCCTGCTAGGGAGCTTGGATCTCTTTGTCGTCGTCATCCCGAGGCGCCGAGGATGAGCTGCTTACTCTTTAAGGACGACAGACCAGGGTCAGCCATTGCTTGACGCGTGAGCTTGTTGACACACACAAGACAATGAAAGAGTCGAGGACAAATGAGAGAGGGCTTGCCTGTCTCATGGATAGAAGAGGGATAGTTACGCAGCTGAAATGGATCCTGGTGTTTGTTAAAGAAGAGGAATGGAGCCATCATCCATGACATCCCCGTGATCTTTGGTGGTGCAGGTGCAGGTGCAAGCGAGGGTGGGGGACGAGGTAGGGGTGTACGAGCGGTTGCCATGTGAAAGCCGCGTGGGCGCACTGCACAGCTGGTGGTGCCATGTATCCGCCTATCGTGATGTAGATTACGGTTCCCAACTATCGATTTCTTGAGCCAGGGCAAGCACGCACCAGGGTCCCTCGTCCCCTGTTGTCGATGCGTGCTCTGGCCAATGGGTACGAGAGCGCCAACGCAGCACCTGGGATTGGATCAGACTGTGATGGGCAGACAGCGGGAACCAGAGGATTGGAGCTTGTGACAGAGATGGAGGATAAACGAATAAACGCAGCTGACAATGAGATGCAATAAGGAGAACAAGACTGTGATTCTCAAGCTGCAATTTCAACCTTGCCAGGTTGGGTAGCTGTTGATCTTAACATCCAAATTAAACCAAACCTCGAAGCAACGCCGAGAAGGACGACGCTTTGAACCCAACTTCCTTAACTGGAAACAACCTAACCCCTCCAACGTCAACGTCGGCGCCGGCCCAGACAGGTCCCCCTCCCCCAAAACGTTGTCGGTCCCGATTCCGCGGCTCTCTCCCCCCTCTTCGTGCCATTCTGCGCAATAAACTTGCCAGCTTCGAGTTTGATGCTTTGAGCTTCATTCCTCAGACGCGTCCTTGGAATCACCCGCCGAAGCCTTTCGGACCAAGATACCCGCTTCCGCACCCTGACCGCGCCGCCGGGCCCCCCATTGCAGCGCATCGCAGCGCGCATCGCCTCCTGAATCTGACGACCCGACCCTGAGCCGCCTGCCCCTCAGACGTGCAGCAAACCCACGGCGCGACAACAAACATAACCTTTGCAACGCCTGTACAGCATAGGTAGTACCTTCCGTACGTACGACTCCCGCGCCTGCAGACGGGATGCATGCCCGTTGTGCAAGCGCCTTTGCCCGCATTGAGCGCGGCCAGGCTAACACCAAGCCTCAGCAACAGGTTTCAAGTTCAAGGCCTCTCTTGAGGTTGTCAAGGTCCCAAGCCTCGGGTCTTACCCAGCTCTGGCGCTGAGCACGCATATCGATACCAGCAGCCGTTGTGCTACATACCTATTTTGAGCTTTCAGGCCCCTCTGCCTGCCCACCGCGTTGTGTTGCTGCGTGAGACATACTGCCCGTTGTTTCTTTTGTTGCCGGTTGCACAAGCATCGCGGCTAGGGGAGCGCTTCTACCCTCGACGGCGTCTGCGCGTCCTCCCTCCGTCTGGCTGGACTCGCCTACTGTGCCTGTATCCATCCCTACCTCACAGTGCAAGCCTTGTCAGTAACTCGTCTCCCTCCTCGTTCGTTAGCCTTTTGCCCTAGTGTCTTCTCTCGTTATTCCCCCAACTTCCATTTCTTATCCCGCTACTATCTTTGCTTCTTCATTCTCTCCTTTCCCCTCTACGACAATTTTTAGCCACTAGCTCTCCACGAGTTCTCCCTCCCCGCATACGCCACGGGTTTGGTCCTCTCCACCTGTTGGCATCCATCCTATGTTCCTCTTCACCACCTGGCCCAGTCGCTGAAGCTGCGACCATGCGACCCGATCATGCTGGTTCACGATATACTCACCCGACTTCAGGCATTGCCGCCACCTCGCCCGCCTCTGGCCCATATCCCGTAGCCAGCCCAGCCGACTCCTACCCGACCGCCGAAAGCGACTCCGACCCTTCACCAGCCGGTATCAACCATCGGGACTCGGTCGGTTCAATCGTCGACGACCCCTTCTTCCAGACATACGACCCAGCAGTCAATGCCGCTGCCGCCTCGGACGGCGACTCGGACTCGAACGGGAGCTCTGTCTACCAATCGCTAGACGACGAGGACTACGAACACCAGTTTCACTCCGTTGCCAACGCCGGCGCTGGTGACACAGCCAACCCTGCCAATTCCAACGGCGGCGGTGAGGACAGCAATTTCGTTCCCGACAGCGATGACAACGACCCAAGCCAGCACTGGCCGCCTCCTCGTCGAGAGTCTCTGACCGCCACACCTTCGTCGTACTGGGTATGTTACATCTCCAACATGCGCCCCACCTGCCTTCCGCGGGGCAGGGGTTCAACATGTTCGAATCGAGAATGTTTGGATATGCGAGGACTGACCATGATCTGGTGCTCTGTAGTCGCAATCACCCACAGCCATGGAAGCCGGCTTCAATATTGCCGTCATCGGTTCCACCGGTGTTGGCAAATCCTCCTTTGTCCAGCGCGTCCTGGGCTTATCCCGACCACCCATTTCTAATGCCTCCAGTGTTCGCATGTTGGTCGACAACATCTCCCACGTCATAACCCTACTCGAGCTGGATCTAGAGTATTTCGAACTGAATCCCAGCCAACCTATACAATGGCCAAAACAGATCAACGGGCATATCGTGCCTCGCGTCGACGCCGCCCTTATACTATACGATGTTACGAATCATGAGTCTGTTCGAGAACTGCCACAGACGCTGGGTATGATACAAGCCCTCTCACATCCCCATAAAGAACTCTGGCTAAACAATCCTTAGCGGCTCTCACTAATTCTGGTTTGCCCGCCAGCTTGGTGGCCTGCAAATGCGAGACTCCAGAGGCAGAGTGGCAAGTCAACGCAGAGGCCATGGCAAACCACCAACTCTTTAAATCCTGCGTTTCTACATACAGGATCTCATCAGATAACCATGATGTTGCGAGAACATGCCTGCACACAATTCTGAGGGCTGCTATAGCACATCGAAGAGGTGCGCGCGAAATCGACTGAGTATACAACAAACGTGTTCTAATAATGGATACAGAAGAAAACGGTGAAACAGTATCGCGCCGAAGGGCTCAGTCTGCTGCCAATTTGGAAGCTCCAGATGTTAGCACAGGACGCCCAATAAGCCAGCACAGCAAGCACAGCAGAGCAAGCTCCGACTTTTCCCTGCTCAAGGGATTCTCAAACTCCCCTATTAGCGACGGCTACCGGGCACAGGCCTCTCGCAGCCCAAGAGCTGGCCAGCAGGGGACCAGCCCAAACCCGGGCTCCGCACGCGAATTAGGAGACCCGGGTCAGGCGCAAACAGTTGGCAACATGCTTAGGACTCCGGGCATACGGCTGGACAGGCCAAATACGGACTCGTTCTTGGATGTTGAGGAGTCGGACGCTGAATCATATCGCTACTCGGACGACATTCCTATACTGCAACGAGCAGACGACAATATTCTCGAAAAGCAAGCCAAGATGGCGGGCGTCACATTTGACGAATTGGTTGATCGACTTCTCGCTCCTAGGCTGTCGAGAGCAGACAGTAACTTCTCGGATGTCTTTCTCTGCCTATACCGCAAGTTTGCTGCCCCCGGCGAACTCTTTTCTGCCATTTTAACCCGACTCGACAAGGTCAGGGACGACAAGGCAGCACATTATCTTTCCAAGACGGCGACACAGCTACGCATCATTGAAGTCGTAGCTAAGTGGGTATCATCATACCCTGGCGACTTTGCACGACCACAGACGAGGCGGAATCTCGAGGAGTTTATCAGACATCTTTCCACGGAGCCGATTTTCTCAATCGCTGCACAACACATGCGGCGTAATCTTCAGTTTAACGTTGTGGAAGATGACGATACGGGCTGGGCAAACTCCGACGAGACCAGCGACAAGCTTGCGACCGAGATCTTATCCAAGGAGATGTCTGAGCTGTCATCAGGCGTCAGCGTACTGACAGTGGAATCCGACATGGACGGAAGACCGTCGGGAAGCTCCGAGATCTCGCTGGCGACGGGTGGCAGCAGTGCCGGTAGCCAGGTGCACTTTCACACGTACGACGATTATGAAAGAGCGGCAGCCGTCCTGGAACCCACGGACAACTTGCCAATGAATAAGTTCCGGTATCACATATTTATGGATATCCCGGATGACGATGTCGCAGACGAGCTGACCAGGATTGACTGGATCATGTTCTCATCGATTCGAATTCGTGATTTCGTACGCCACGTCAGCTTGTCAACGGCGCAGAAGGAGAAATGCAAGAGCTTGAGGAATGTCAACCGGATGATTGGCCACTTCAACCACATTGCCAAATGGGTTGCCAACATGATCCTGCTGCGAGACAAGGCTAAGCACCGAGCGCTGATACTGGAGAAGTTTATGAACATTGCACTCAAGCTACGCCAGCTGAATAATTACAACGGACTGGCAGCTGTCCTAGCTGGAGTCAACGGGACAGCTATTCATCGATTAACACAAACGAGATCGTTGGTGCCGCCAGAGGTACAGAAGCGATTTGCGCGGTTGGGAATATTGATGGGGACTCAGAAGAGTCATTTTGCATATCGACTGGCGTGGGAGAACTCGCCCCTTCCGCGCATCCCCTTTATCCCTCTCCATCGGCGCGATCTGGTGTCGGCAGAGGAAGGGAGCAAGACTTTTGTGGGCAGTGAGGGAGACCGAATCAACTGGAAGAAATTTGAAGTGCTGGGGGAGGTGCTGCTCCCGATCATGAAGAGCCAGGGCACAGCGTACCCAAATCTATCCAAGCATGACACAGCAAGGGAACTGATTCTTGGTTGCCGGATGCCAACAGACGAAGAGGTAAGACGACCTTGTTTGATGTTATTATATCAGAATAGATCACTAACCAAGCCAAACAGGACATTTACCAGCGAAGTGTACAAGTGGAGAGCACCTCGGGAGGAATCGCCGAACCGGCCAAGAAGAAGTTTCCCTGGTTTGCGAAATAATCTACCTGTCTGATGTTGGATTGTTGATCGCAAGGAGTTACTGGAGCATGTACGTGTGTCATCTATGGGTGCTGTTATGAGAGGCGTATTCTACTATAGACTTGTGGGATTTGACGACTCTGGTTCACGGCCAACGACATACCTTATGGAGGATTTGATATTAGAACTGTCGACTATGAGCTATCATGCATGGGACTGCCTATTCATTGTTTACAGAGTCGGTTAATTGGCTGCAAGCCGTTGCATACCATCTATCTACCTACCTACCTATCTAGGTACCAGATCAGTGTCCACCAAAGGCACCCACCCACACCTAGGTACCTAGACGAATAACTTATTTTGAGGAAGGAAAGGTGCACTTTCCCCCCCTACACATTGAACCACCACCTTCCAAATTACGATACTGCGAATCCAGAAGCCCAGCTCTCACGTGCCCCTTTCTCCCCCCATCCTCCGATTCAAAAATGCCTTGGCCTCAACCTTTCAGCCGTTTCCAAGTTCTCTATCAACGACAATGACACCCGCGCTCGCATTACCGAGCCTTCGAGTACACGCAAAGCAAGCGAACCTAGAACTCACAGCAACGCCATCGCTTTGTGTCGACTTGCCCGACGATTTGCCCCCCGTTACGTCCGTCGATGAGCTTGTAGCGGTGGTGAAGAATGCCCATATCTGGATTGCTCGAACGGGTACCTGCTGCATCGAGATATCCATTGCCGTCAATGGCCGGCCGATACTTGAGAATGAACACCTCCAGAAGACGATTGAGCTGATCCAACATTGCCAAGTATGCTTGCCACCATGCACCACCGCCCGCCCCCATAGGCTTATCTGGCTTGCTAGGTTTGGAATTGTCTGGGACTCCAGCTTGAACACAACAAGGACTCGGTAGTCACACTCCCAGGCCTCTTGTCTTTCTCAGTCCAGCATCCGGACCTTACGTCAGCCCTAGTAGCCCCCCAGACGGCGCGGACATCACGCTTTCGGACATTGATACTTCCAATCAGCATCTCGACGCCTACAGATAGCCGCGACCTGGACAAAAGGCAGAGCAAGAGGCGCAGAAACGCCGGCAAGCTAAAAGGGAGAGACTGTCAAGAAACTACCGAGAATGATCTACTAGCTACACTCGAGGTAGACGACCAACGAGCCATCGAGAACTTCATGTCCAGCCTCAACTTTCCGCCAAATAAGAACAAGAGAAAGAAGCATACAGCGTGTAGAGACAGAGATGATGAAGCTGCTTGCTTGAAAGTGCTGGAAACCCTACGGTCCTTATCCCTAGTGGAGATTCTACTAGAACAGCTAATGTTAGCCCCAGAGAAGAGGTATAGGGGCTACCAAGTCTGGGGTGGCTCTTCAACACACTGCCTCACAAACTTGGTCCCAGGTGTCTTTCATATGCCCTATCTCAGCGTAAGCTCAACAAGAAGCACACAATCCAGCGCGCTAACAATACAATAGAAGATATCGGATCGTGCTCAGTTACTACCGGTTATTGCTACATGTTTAGCACGAATGAAGAATGCCGAGTCCCCAGCACTGAGACAGAAGTTGGTGGATATGAAACGGGATGGCACCGAATCCAGAAACCCATACAATGAGTGGGAAGACACTGTGCAAGTGACCGAAAAGCGAGCATAGGATGTTCTTTTGGCAACCACTGAAGTGCCCTCAGCAGCGGAAAGGAAGCAGGCCAGGAAACGAGCACGGCCAGTGTCAAGCTCACGGGAGACCGCACAGGAGCGGTTGGTCCCCATGCTGCCAGAAAGGAGCATGGGAGAGGCATATGCCAATGCTGAGGTAGAGAGCGAAGGCCAGGAGCATCCAACGCTGATGGTAAATTGGGAGGCAATGCACAGTTCACCAGGATTGGTGAAGAACGAGAATTCCAGTGGTGGATGCGAGAGTTCAGATCTAGTGGCCGTGGGGCTTCGCAACAACCCATGGGCTAACTCGCATGGCTATCCGGTGGCTTCGACGCTGCCGAAGTGGACTAGGAACGGCTATGACATGGGAGGACAAGTTGCTGAGGTGCCGGTCATGCACGATTGGGGTCCCGCGGTGTCATCGAAGCAGATGCCTCCAGGCATGGAGGTGATGGTGGCAGATAATACGTTCTACGACCCTGGGAACTTCCGCTCTGCGGATCATTGGATTTTTTGCAACGAAGGGATGTAGGCTGGGCGGGGAAGATTTTCAGGCATCATATCAACGAGGCGACATGTGGGATGGACGAAAGTAGTGGAGTGATTTGAGCTGGAGATCAGAGAATAGATACTCTATAGAGGCGAATTAATAAAGCTAGATGAAAGCCCGTGGTAGAGGCGCGCCGAGGGGGTGATAAAATGAGGTGTCGTCGAGACGGAGAAATAAGTGTCGAATGAGCCGAGTGACATCCTTTCCAAGCATGAGGGCCTGTCGTGGTGAAGTGACAAGATGTCGATATGATGCAGTTGCGATATGGCGTAGATGGCTGTCTCATTTCTTCCTTGCGGCAGCCTTCTTGTCCTTCTTGTCCTGCTTGGCCTTGCGCTGCTCGGGCTTCATGGTGGCGTAGTGGATATACCAGATGAGAACGCACTGGAGGATAACGGCGACGAGGACGACGAGGAGGATGGTGAAGAGGATCGGTTGATCGTTGAGGACAGCGACAGCCTCATCTGTGGCGCCGATGGCGGAGAACCAGTCGAATTGACCCATTGGGACTGTTGTGTTGTTGTTGCGATACGCGAATGATTTGAGCTTGACTCAAGGGCGTCGTTGGAATTATGTACAGAGAGAGTTGTTTGTGTCGTGCGCCAGTCACGGACAAGAAGAGAACAGTTGGCAGTGAATAAAGTGAATATTGTGGAAAAGGAACGGAATGAGTATAGCTACAGGAGAAGGAAGAAGGGAAATGGAGGGGGAAGAAGAAGCGCTCAAGGTGGAAGGAAATCACGTCGCGAACGGGATTGTCGAAACGGCGCAGGCGTCACATTTGGTCAATGAATGGCCCACAGCGAGTGGTGAGGGCGGTGGAAAGACCCCTAACGCTTGGCTTTTTGGCCCCTGGAGCCACACTGAGACGTTTCACACTTGCGGCAGAGTCGACTGATGTGAGGGTGGGTTGTGATTGGTTAGAGGAAATGGACAACACTTGGTGGTAATTGGATTGCAAAGATATTAAAAGACGTTATTCATAGATTTCAATCATTGAGAGCCTTCTTCTGTTGAATTGAGACAGACAGTTGAAGTTGGGATGAAGTTGAATTTGAATACCCACGTGACTCTTCTCGTGATCGCAATGGCCTTTTGGAGGGATGGATGACCTGAGGATTGGCCAGCGCTGATTGGCCCCTACTGCCGCGAGACGCTAGTCCACTTGAGGGGAACTCTCAATTGAGTATTCCTGGGTCCCAAAAAAATCCTCGAGCTCGTGTGAGGGAAAGACAGCGCTCAACACGGCCGATACGGAGCGCCCTCTCGCCGTCTCGACGCTCCCCAATTCGACGAATTGAACAAGACGATACCCCTAGAACCTCGGCCTGCCGCCGACTCCTGCCGGCCATGAGCGTCGCACGACCGGCGCGTACCCTCCTCGGCAGGTGCCTCGCCTCGTCCCGAACCACCACCACCACCACCCTCCCCGCCGTCCCATGTCACCAGTTCCATAGCTCTGCTCCCCGCTCGAAGCGGAGGTCACGGTTCCGCAATGTCACGGCGCAGGAGCTGGGCCTGCTCAGCAAGCCCGAGAAGATGGACCAGTACAAGAAGGAGCACTTTGCCGAGTACACACCCGAGGAGAAGGACCTGCTCAAGGGCCACTACTCCAAGCAGCAGATGGAGGCCATCGAGGCGGGCGAGAAGGCCGTCGACGCCGAGGACATGATCATCCAGGGCCGGTTACGTGACGACCCCTACAAGCCCGAATACATCGAGGACTACACCGTGCTCGACCCCCGCTACGACCTCAAGCCCGAGATCGAGGGCACCCCGAGGGAGGTGCAGTGGCCCAGCACCAGCGAGTGGATCGACAACTACGGTCAGAAGATGAGGAGCATCACCGACAAGAAGACGAGCGACCAGCTCACCCGGGCCATGGTCCGGGCGCTACGGCGCGTCAAGGAGAGCCAGGGCGAGGACCTGATAGACCTGACCGAGGCGGAGCTCCAGGACATGGAGAGGGATCCGGAGCTGGCCAAGCGCTACATCATCGAGGAGGACGGCCCCGAACCCGACGCCAACTCTTCGGGCCCCGAGTTCATGACGCGTGCCCAGGCCATGAAGGCTGACGAGGCCGTCGACGAGGCCTGGAAGCAGGAGCTCGACAAGATCGTCGGCTTCGGAAGCCAGGGCGAGGTCGAACCCTCGAGCATTGAGCTCATCGAGGACGGACCCGCGGGCCTTGACCGGGCCCACTCGGCCGAGGCGCCCGACCTGGGCAAGGTGCCCGGCGTCCACGGCCTGTACAAGCACGCCGTCGACCCGGAGGACCAGGGCCAGGACGACTCGGGCAAGTACCAGGAGATCAAGCGGCTGACGGGCATGAGCCTGAAGGAGATCCGCTCGCTGCTCACAAAGGGTCTCGTCACCCGCTGGGTCGCCAACCAGACCCGTCTGGGTAAGGTCCGCAGCACCTCGGTCGTGGCCATTGCTGGTAACGGCAACGGTCGTCTGGGTCTCGGTATGGCAAAGTCCACCGAGCCCGGTGTCGCTGAGGAGACGGCCCAGATGTTGGCCATCCGCAACATGAAGCCCGTTCGCCGGTACGAGAACCGCACCATCTACGGCAACGTCTCGGCCAAGGTGTCGGGCACCGTCGTTGAGCTGATGGCCCGACCTCCGGGTATGTCCCCCTTCTGCATCTCCTTCTATTGACAACATTGGCTAACAGAACCTCTCCTAGGCTTCGGGCTCCGCGTCCCCCACCGCATCTTCGAAATGTGCCGAGCGGCGGGCATCCACGACATGGCTGCGCGCATGCCGCGGTCCAAGAACCCCATGAACTCGGTCAAGGCGGCGTACCAGGCGCTGACGAACCAGCCCGACCCGGAGCAGATCGCCATCGGCCGGGGCAAGAAGCTGGTGGACGTGCGGAAGGTGTACTATGGCGGAGCTGTATATTAAAACCCACCCATGAACAACTGTATCACCATAAAAAGACGACTTTGTATCTGTAGCCTGTAATGGAGGGACCTGTGCCAATCTCAACTGGCGGTGCAACATGACGCGGTTATGAATCTTTTTGTATTTTATGAATGTCGGTTCTTGGTCGTCGTGGCTGGGTATCAATCCTACTCTCTCCGTCTCCTATTTCCTCTCTCTCTTTACTGCGCCGTCGAGCCATCACCCCAGTCAATCTCTTGCTGTAGAACTATGCTGTACACGCTGGCCTTGAGGAGGGTAAACGCCAGACTCGTCTTGCGCTCGAGCTCGCGCAGGCTGTCGAGGATCTCGGTGCTGGGGTTGGATGCGAGGTGTTCGAGAATAGTAGCCAGCTGTTGAACGAGCAATCAGTTCCCAGTCCTGTAGAGAGGGGCACCAGTATCAGACCTTGTTCATGTTGTCAGCCAGACGCTCGTACTCGTCCAGGACCTCCTGCTCCAGTGGCGTGAGCTCTGGCGGGGAGAGAATCCCGCTGGGTGCACCCTGCTCCATGATCGGCCTTCCCGAGTCGGTACACGTCGTATGAGGGACAGATTGAGTGGTTACTGGGTGTTGTTGGGTATAAGTCGTGATGGCGGAGGGCGCGACGTCAAAAACATGGAGGGGTTCCGATAAGATAAGGGGCAACTATAAGTTAGTGGGGCTGCATTGTTTACTTGAACGAAGCGACACTCTACCAACTTGAAGCTACTTTACGAGTAGAGAATCAAGAACGAATGGATGAAAAAGGCACAAGGTGTTGAAAGTTTATAGCTTCATCTGATATCAGATCGAAATTATAATCCGATGGGTCGAGGGGAGCCTGTTCTCTCTCCTGTCCTTTGAGTATCTACACTACTACGATGGCTTCACAACACCATAATCAGAGCAGAATATCTCAAGAGCTGAGTTGAATTCATACATTTCTTTTAACCTTGACCTATCAAAGAAATATGACTAGCGATGCTAAACGAAACCATCATTCCAAAGCCATAAACAACCATAATCAAGTACAGAGACGTTACCAATGAGAATAGACAAACAGACCCAATCTGATCCAGCCAAAAACACTCCGTGAAGCCTCATCAAGAGTCTCATAGCCCCTTCAAACATGACCAGGTATCAATCCCAACTTGACTCTATCACGCCGTACCTTCATCCCGTATCTTTCCTTTCATCCCCTATGACCCGTAAACCACCACCTCATTACCCTGCTCCTGTATGGACGCCGCGTCGGTCCCTACCGCGCTCTCCGTCCACTCGCTGCCCGTGTCGTCACTGTACTCGCTGTAATCATCACCGTCGGTGTACATGTCGGTACTGTTGGTGACGACCGTTCCCCTGCTGCTTCTTCGCAGCGTCTCATTGTCGCTGTCGCCAGCCTCGTCGTTGTGCAGCACGGTCGTGTCCTCGGCACCAGGCTCTTCGGCTTCTGGTGCTGCACCTCGGGCATCAGCTTCATCCAGCTCCTCGACCGCCTCGTCAAGGCCGACGGCGTTCTCCTTATCATTGTCGCCTGGGCCCTTGTCGAGGTGGCCACCCCAGCTTCTCTTCCGGTACGCCTTGCCGCCGCCCATTGGTGTCCGCACGCTCTGGCTGCGCTTGACACCACCAGATGCTACGTTGTTGTTGATCTGGCTGAGCGAGACAATTCTTCGGGCACTGCCAGTCTGCGCAGGAGCTGCCAGATTTCGCTTGGCGTTGAGAGCCATGCTCACCATCGACTTGCGCGCAGGCTGGGAAGAGTCGGCCTCAGTGGTAGGCTTCTTGACTCGCTTGCGGCTCATAGCATCGCCGCTGTTCTTGTTAGCCTTGGACATGAGAAGGACTCGAGAGTGATCCATGACACCCTCAAGGATGCGGCGCTCAAGGTTCTCGGCACGAGACTCCATATCGTAGAGCTCGTCCTTGCGCATGCGAAGGGCAGTCTCGAGCGAGGAGACGTCTCCCGTCAGGCGAGTCTTCTGTCGGATGAGACTCTCCTGCTCGGTTCGCAAGCTCATGACACTCTGCCGAAGCCTCTCCTCCTCCTCTCGCAAGCTAGTGACGGACGCCTCAACATGGTCCTTCTCAGCAAGCTTGCGCTCCACCGACGCCATGGTCTCCCTGAGCGTCTTCTCGTGATCCTCGTGCGCCTGCTCAATGCGCTGCTTCTGTGCAGAGAGGAACTCGGAGATGTCAGCCGCTGTCTGGACGACCGAGGCGTGAACCTTGTCAAGGGTCTCCAGACGAGTGAGCGCCTGATCCGTGGTGCTGCTGTGGTCAACGAGCTTGTCGAGCTTCTCGTTTACCACGGTGTCATCATACCTGAGGTCGATGAGAAGGCCAAGCTTCTCCTTGACCTCAGAGTCGTCGTACTTGGAGTCCAGAACCAGGTCGAGCTTGTCCTGAACTGCCTTGTCGTCGTACTTTTGCTGGATAACTTGACCCATGACACAGTCGATCTTCTCGCGGACCGCCGTATCATCGTACTTGTTCTCGATGACCTGATCCAGAATGAAGCCAAGCTTCTCGCGAACCTCGGCGTCGTCATACTTCTGGTCAATGATCACGTTGAGCATCTCACGGACTTCAGCATCGTTGTACTTGTCCTCGATAATCTTGTCGAGCTTGGTCCGCACTTCAGCATCATCATACTTGTCTGCGATGATCTTCTCAAGCTTCTCCCGCACCTCCGAGTCGTCATACTTGTGTCCGATGATGGTGGTAAGCTTCTCGTGAACTTGAGCGTCATCATACTTGTCCTCGATGATCTTGTCTAGCTTTTCGCGGACTTCGGTGTCATCGTACTTCTCCTCGATGATCTTGTCGAGGCGCTCGCGGACTTCAGAGTCGTTGTAGATGTGCTCCACGAGGTTGTTGAGCTTCTCGTGGACCTCGGTATTGTCGTACTTCTCGGGCGGCAGGAGAGTGCTGAGGATCTCTGGGGGCTTGTTCTCGACGAGCTTCTCCTGGATGTCCGTGACAGACGTCTTGGAGTGCTCGAAGTGCTCGCTGGCGAGAAGGAGGAGGTCCTTGACGGCCTCGAGGATCTTGGGCTGTCCCTCAGTGACCTCACCCTTGAGACCCTCCACGACAGACAAGGCCAGGGAGATCTGGTCCCGGGTTTGTTGATGCTCAGCCTTGTCTTCAGTATGCGTCTCCTCGTTGCGTGTCACGAGCTCCTCCACCTTGGTGAAGACAGTCTTGGAAGCCTCCTCCATCTTCTCAAGAGAATCGGTAACAGTCGAGCCGAGAGTATCGATGAGAAGCTTGAGTTCATCTGTGACGGCCTTGGAGCCAACAACAGCCGCCTCAACAGCCTCATCCCGAGCCTCGCTGACCTTGCTCCTTTCATCAAGTTGGGTCGAAAGAGACTCATACTTGGCGATGAGCTCGCCGATCTTCTCGTCGATCTTGTTGCCCAGGGACTCCGTGGTCTCCTGAAGCTTCTCGTTAGACTCGATCTTGACACCAGCCACGACAGCCTTGGAGTCTTCGAGCTCGCTCTTGATGGTGTCGAGCATGTCCTTGAGATCCTGGTGGACATTCTCGTTCTTGTCAATCTTCTCACCCATGGTCTCCAGAAGCTTGCTGACGCCCTCCACTCCAGAGGCTCCCTCCTCGAGCTTGGCGTTGATGGCTCCTTGAAGCTCTTCAAGGAAGTTCTTGACCTCGGTTACCCGCTGGACAACGTTGGTAGTCTCTTCGTCGCGAACTGCAATAGCCTTGGTCTGGGCCTCAACAGTGGTGTCCAGCTTCTCCTGGAACTCCTTGACAACGGTTTCGAGGCTGGTGACATCCTCCTTGCGAGCAACAAGAGCCTCCAGGCCTGACACATCCTCCTTGCGGGCAAGAAGGGCGAGATCAGTGTTGATGTATCCGTCCAGAGCGGTCTTGATCTCGAGGGCCAGGGTCTCGACGGTTTCAACGTCAGCCTTGAGCACCTTATCAGGGTTCTCGCTTTCCTTGTCGAGGCGCCCCTTCAGGTCATCGAGGCCGGTGGTGATCTGGGAAATGAGAGTCTCGAGACCAGTGATTTCCTCCTTGCGCGAGACCGTCTCCAGCTGAGTGGTGATGGATCCCATAGTCTCGCGTGTCTCGAGGAGGAGAGTCTCGACGTTGTCAATGTGGTCCTTGCGAACGGCTTGATCACCATCAATGAGGTCATCAAGCTTCCCCTTGGTGTTTCGCAAGATGGTCTCAATGGCTTGAACATCCTCCTTCGTTGCGGCGTCGTCAGGATCACCAATGATGGCGGCCTCAGAGCGCTCCTTCTTCTCGGTTGGGATAGCCCGAGTGGACATTTCACGAGAGCCAATGTCGTCAACGGTATCCTGGACGTTGCGGATCATCTCCTCCATTCGAGTCAGGTCATCCTTCTGGACGCCTTCCTTCTGGGGCTCCAGTGCCTCAACCTTGACGCGAAGCTCAGTGATCAGGACCTCGAGGTTCCTGACATCGTCCAGTCGCAACGTGTCAGGGGGCAATGGGATGTCTTGAGGTTCCCTGTCATTCAGGACGGGTCCGAGAGCGCGCTCGGTGTTGTTATCTCGAAGGGCTTCAATATCTGAGCGAACGGATTCCAGGCCAGACTTGAGAGCATCCAGAATCTTGTCGTCAGAGCCAGAATCGACAGGGGCGACGGCACGGTCGTTGCTGTCACGGAGGGCCTCGATCTCAGAGCGAAGAGACTCCAGCCCGGTCTTGAGGGCATCGAGGACCTCATCATTGGACTGAGTATCAGCAACAGGTGCAAGAGCCTTATCATGGTTCTCCTGAAGGGTCTCAATGTCTGTACGAATGGCGTCGAGGCCATTCTTGAGGGCTTCAATGACCTCGTCGTTGGTCGTGTTGTCGACTGGGGCAATAGCCTTCTCGTGGCTACTGTGCAAAGCCTCAATGTCAACTCGGAGAGAATCTAGGCCGTTCTTCAGGGCTTCAATAACCTCGTCATTGGTGGTGTTGTCGACAGGTGCGACAGCTCTCTCATTGCTGTCCCGGATGGCCTCGATATCGACCCTGAGAGACTCGAGCCCATTCTTGAGGGCCTCGATAAACTCATCGCTTGTGTGGTTGTCGACCTGAGCAACAGCCTTGTCGCTGCTGTCTCGCACGGCTTCGATGTCAACCCGGAGAGAGTCAAGACCGTTCTTCAGAGCTTCAATGACCTCGTCATTGGTCGTGTTGTCAACGGGGGCAAGTGCCTTCTCATGGCTGCTGTGAAGAGCCTCAATGTCAACCCTCAGCGAGTCAAGTCCGTTCTTGAGGGCCTCAATGACCTCATCGTTGGTGGTGTTATCCACGGGAGCAGCGGCAGGCTCCTTGGTATTTTCCCGGATTGTCTCAATATCAGCACGAATAGACTCAAGTCCAGTCTTCAGCGCTTCAAAGACCTCGTCGTTCTCCTTGTGCTCAGCTGGCGTGATGGCCTTCTCGGCATGACCGTCCCGAAGTGCCTCAATATCCGAGCGCACAGCACCCAGGCCAGCCTTGAGGGCATCAAGGAGCTCATCGTTCGCTTGTGGAGGAGCATCGATAGTAGCAACAGCTCTCTCGTTGTTATTCTCGCGGAGAGTGTCAATATCGGATCGAACAGAGTCGAGGCCGGTCTTGAGAGCGTCGAGGATCTCGTCATTTGCGGTCAAATCGGCGGGCTTGTTGGTGACGCGGTCCATTCCAGCTCGCAGGTCGTTGAGGCCATCGTTGAGGGCGTCGAGAATCTCGCTTGTCTCAGCACGAGGCCGGAGAATCTCCTGGCGGAGGTTGTTGAAGCCTGTGTTCAGAGCCTCAAGGACCTCCGTGTTGTTAAGTTGGGGAGGGAGAGCGGGCACCATGGAAGAGTTGACCACGTCACGGAGGCCTTCGAGCTCAGTCTGGAGTTGCTCACGAGATTGGAGGTTGGCATTCGCCACCAGACCAGCCACCTCATCCTTGAAGTCGTCCAGAGACTTCAACAGATCATCCAGGAAGTCTTCCTGGCTTGCAACGCCAGCTGCACGGTCAACGTACGACTCCATGGCTTTGCGGAGGTTCTCGAAGCCGTCCTTTGTCGCATCAAGGACCTGCTCCGTGTCTCGGCCCTGCTTAGCTTCATCGGACATATTCTTGAACTCGTGTCGGAGGAAATCCATAATCTCTCTGAGACGCTCGGTGATATCGTCGTTGCTCGCCGAGGCAGGTACCAAAGCACGGCTCGAGGTGAGATCCAGGTCATGGAGACCCTCCTTGACGGCATCGACCATGTCCTCCCGAGTGAGCTCATTGTTGCCAGGGGCCACGGGGAACTCGAACTCCTCCAAACAGTCACGGACCGCGTCAATAATCTCCTCCCTGGACGCAGTTTCGGGCTGCTCAACCTGAGGAGGAACGAAGTGCTTCAGGCCCTCGACGACCGCTGTGAAAACCTCGTCTCTGGTGGCAGCAGGGGCTGGGGCGAACTCTCTAAGGCCTTCCTTCAGGCAAGCCAAAACCTCCTCACGCTCAAGTCCAAGCTGCTGAACCTCAATCTCAGGCTTGTAGTTCTCCCAGGCATCCCTGACAGCCTCAATGACATCTTCTCGGCTGAGGTCGGGCATGTCGTTACGGGTAGCCTCGTTGTCCTGGATGGCCGCCCGCATGGCATTGTAGATCTCTTGATAGTCAACAGCACTCTTCTGGGTGTTGACCGAGGCCGCAGACTGGCGCCTATGCTCCCGAAGGACGTGGTTAAGCTGGTCCTTCATTTGCTCAAGGCCTTCATCTATGACGCGAGCCACCTCATCCTTGCTCGGGCTGTCGTGGTCGTCGACGTTCCTTCGCGAGGCTTGTTGCTCCAGTCTGCGACCAATCTCACGGCCCATGCCAAGGACCTCGCCACGGAGCTCCCGTACGAGAGCCTTGACCTCGGCAGTTAGACCTCCACCCTGGGCAACACTGTCCTTGACGGAGCGAATGATGTTCATTAGATCCTCATTGAGGATGTTGGCTCCTCGACTGGCGGGTTCAGAGTTCCTCCGGGCCTCATTCTTCATGATGTGTTCAACACGTTGAGAAACGGCACTCCTTGCCTGCCCGGGAATCAGGTCCATATGGCTGGGCTCATCGCCAAAGCTTAGGTTGCGAGACCGGCTCGCATCAGGGCTTCCAAGTGAGCCGCCCAGCACAATCGCCTGCTCGGACTGAGCCCTGACCTGCTCAATGACCTCATCCAGCTTTTGAGACGTCGCCATTCCAGAAAGCTTATTTGATACTTCCAGCAGGCGAGTAAGAAGCGAGTCCTGTCCCTCCTTTGTAGGCATATCCCGAATGATCTTCTCCAGGAGGGCAATAGATGCAGGCGCCTCCGATCCGGCCAGAGAGGGCGTGCTAATGGATCCCCTCTCAATCGAGTCGGAGAAGCTCTTGGGGGAAGGGATTCTTGGGAGCTGGAATGGCTTGGAGCCAGGGGGGGACAAGTTGTGTGGCTTGTTGTCCAGGTAATACCCGCCAAAGGGGTCTCGGGAAGATAGTCGGTGGTTACCATCGTTGTTGCCACCACCATGACTACCCAGGAGCTCTCGGAGGCTCCGTCGAATATCCTCATCTCTTGTGTTGGTGGCCTCCTTGAGACTGAGGAGATCGGTAGCATTGTCTCTGCTTCGCCGACTGAGCTGAGACATCTCCTTCTGGAGATTTGTGGCGATGCTGGTGAGGCTTAGGATCTGGTTCGAGAGCTGCTCAAGGTTCTGGGGGTGCTTCACCAGAGCCGATGAGCCGTTTGTGATGTTGGAGAGAGGATTTTCGGGCTCCTTGGTGGGTGTTTGGGAGCTCATGTTCTGGAGAGCTAGCATCGTGGATGACTGGGGAGGAGTGTTCTCACCCAAGATGCTCTGAGGAGGTGGCCGTCGAACCGCAGGCCGCAAGATGGGTGTCAGGCTAGGACCGTGACCTGGGTTTGACGGTATCGGCTCCTTCTCGATGGGTCGGTTCTCCACGGGCGGTTCCCCCGACCTTGAGGGCGTCTCTGGTCGACTGGGTCGCTCTGGTGATCTGGCAGGCGAGTTGTTGCCGCTGTTACCCTCGATCATGAGACTGATGTCCCTGACCGAGGAGGACTGTAGGCGGCGATGAGAGTTGCTCTTTGTAGGCGAGGCATCGTGTAGCCTCCTGTTGAGGGAAGGCATGGCGCTCTCTCGCGCACGCTCGCTAAGCGCCGCGTGAGCCGACTGGATGGCGCTCGAGGTTCCGGCCCGCGAGGAGAGAGGCGATCCCGGGTTCAGTGGCAGCGGTGGAGGGCAACGCTCGGGGTCAGAGCTATCCCACCTGTTTCCTGTCAGCCGGCGCAAGAAAGCCATGAGGGCATACAAAGAAGAGAACTTACATTGGAACCAGCGCTCGGAAGTGGTCTGAAGAGGCAGAGTGTTGATGTCTCAGCTGAAGGTCTCCCTCTCGGGAGCTGTCTCGCTCCGAGGATGGCATGCTTGGCTCCTGGGAGACGCGAATGTCTTGTGTGTGGAATGAAGTTGTCCAAGGTCTGGATGGCAAGAATGCGGACGGCTCCGCAGCCACGCTTGATTGGGTGCGCAGCAGACGATGATGAGGGTGAGGATGGAGGAGACGTCTCGGACCTTGGAACTAAGGTGAGGTAGGTAGTAGTAGCGATAGCGGGAGCGGGACAAGTAGTAGTGTTGGTGATAGTGGAAGTAGGCAAATGAGAGGGATAAAAGGCGCGAGGTATGGACGGGGTAAAAGTAAATCAGGTCAAAGCCTCGGAGCCCGTTGCATTGTTTAGTTTGATTTTTACAATGGTGCTGGAGGAAGCCATAGCTCCATCTTTGTCTGTCCGTCGTCGCAGACCTTGGTGGCCTGGTTTATTTTTGTTTCGGGGGTGTCACGGTTGCTGAGCAACCAGCCGCGGCGCCAAACAAACTAACTTCCCACTCGCCGCTGCACATCCGGACCCCGGCCCCAGCGCGGGCCATCATCTACGAATGAAAAGGCCACAACAGAGCATATCACGCCACCGGACAGAGGGACGGCTTGGGCGACCAGGCCTATAGCATACATCATGACCCAATTCCGCAGGGATGATTGCCTTGCTGGCGGCTGTAGCGAGCCAGCTTGCATGCTGCGTATCTGCTGGTGACGGCAGTTGTCACGGCCCACGACGAGATCTGTGTGTGACGTGTGCCAAATCAAATCAAGTCGCTTTGTTTTATACAGAGTTGAGTGCCCTCGTCTGCCTCACTGATCAAGTGAGGCCCGATCCTTCATGCCGGTACGTCTATCGTAGCAATCCATCCCAACATAAATCCCATCCCTTCTAAACTCCTCCCTCATCCATACGTAAGCCCGGTCTAGATCATCTCTAGCTTTTGTATCTATAATATAAATCCCAAGTTTGCTTTGCCTTGTTTCCCTTAGCCATGCTTCAGCTCTACTTTCGGAAAGCAGCGTCAAAGGCAGGAATCAAAGTCTGGGCAAGCCAGAAGGAGAAGACCAGCTTGGGTCCAGTCATGAGGAGCTGCAGCACGATCCATTAGCGTCTTGACATTTCATAGTGGAGACGGGTCTTGAACGGGCCAAGGCGGGCCGCAGTGGAGGGGACCTGTTTTCTTGTGTTGTACTGCCCGACGTACCTTGGGAACCAGTCCCTTGAAGAAGCTGGAGGGGCCCTCGTTCTTGGCCATGTTGGCCAGGATTCGGAAGCCACTCTCGGGGTTGTCAAAGTTACGGTTCTGGATTCGGGTCTTGATGACATCGAGAGGAGCGGAGACGACCAGAGAGGCAGAGGCACCAGCAATCGAGGCAATAAAGTTCTGGAACCAACTGGCCTTGTTGTAGTCCTCGAGGTGGAAGAGGTACTCCTTGGCAAAGGCAGAACCACCGAACAGCTTGTACAGGTCAGTTATTTTCGCTCTACTCACGGCTGCAGGGCAAAACACATACCGCGAAAGAACCGGGAGCATTACGGGCAGCAGTCCAGCCCCAGCCACGGTACAAACCGAATCCCTCATCAGCCACAATCTTCAAAACACCACGGCCGCGGAAGGCCTCGGGGTTTGTCTGACGCTTGATCTTGAGAACATCGAGAGGGAGGAGGACAATCTCGCCGATACCGATCAGACTATGTGAGACAGTTTAGTCTGAGTTCCTGGTCCTTGAATTCCCAACTTTCAGGGAACTCGGATAGCTGACATACCTTCCGGCAGTAGAGTGCATAATGGCCTTGCCGGTCTTCTTGCCGAAGGCATTCTCAAAGTCGGCGCCATAGTGCTTGCCCAGGAAGTCTCGCGCAACAGGCTGGCCACCGTACTTGTAAATGCGCTGAAGGACCTTGTAGCCAGCGGCGTATCCCAGACCGGGGAACAGGGAGACAAACTTCCTGCCGACGGTTGCGCTGGCCTTGTCCTTGAAGATGACCTGGTTCAATTGGCTAGCACTGGCGACCTGGAGGCATGACAGGTCAATGGACTGTTCTCTCGGGCTGACTCGGAATTTGAGGTGTGCTCCTTACACGGCTCTGGTTGCTCATCAATCGCTTCGCAATGGTATCGACCTTTACTAGTGTTAGCAGGTGTCACATGGCGTAGGAGGGAGCTGTCGGCAGCCTCGATCTCGGGCGGAGGGATGCATACGGGATGGAAGATGGCAAGCTCAGCGATACCAGCAGAACCTACACGGGTCTTGTCAGTCGAGGATTACTCGCGCATTGAGCAGCACCGAGGCAATTCGAAATAATGCTCGGATGTGTCAATGGGTACAGTAGTGGAGGACATACCGGAACCGAGGAGTCGGGCCAAGTTGGACTCCTTCTCACGACCAGAAGCAACGGGAGGAGACATGATGAACGACGAGGGCAAGAAACAATTAATTACTGCCGAACAGAAAACTCGATGGGTATCGCAAAAAAAGGTGTGAAGAGAGCAAAGAGGGGAGCTTTGTCGCAAGGCAAAGGGACGGACGAGCGAGACAAGGCTTGGCCGCTTGGGACTGGAAATTTTTCCACCACCACTCCAGGGCACCTGCACTTTGCTCTTTCTGGTGTACGGCGCGCGGCTGGTTCCTTCCCCCTTGCTCAATTACTTACCGACGTCGGAACGGATGCGTGGGATGGTCGTCCTTGTGGGCGGGCTTTTTTTTTCTGCATTGGCGGGGTTTCTTGCCCCCCACTTCCAGTAGCTCAGATTTTTGGAGCTGGCCAAATTTCACGCCCGAGCCACTCACGAGCCACAGGTCAAGCCACTACACATAAGGGTGAAGCTGAAGAACTCTGCTCATACCACTTTGCGCTAGCCAATCATGGGCGAATGCTTTCATACCACAAGAATCGCCAGCTAGGTACCCTACACCCGCCAACAATCCCGGTGTCATGATGACAAGGAACGGATGTCTTCATGATCAATTGCTTCATTATTTGGGCGTCTATTAATTCAATTGCAGGCCTATAGTCTTATTGTACTCATGTATGGGAAATAGTGTCTGTTGACGGGCCCTCGGCACGACATTCGACAGTTGGTGGGATGAATCCCTGCCCATTTCATCTCATCTCATCTCAACAAACAACCTGAACAATAATGGGACAGCTCCAATTTGTCGGCATGCTTCATGTTAGCCCATGCCGACACATCCCGATGAAACACAATACACACAAACATACTACGTACAACCCAGCAGCCCCGAAGCTAGCAACATACCATTCTTTTATGGGTTACTACAGAGCAGATATCATATAATACAAGCTGAGCCCATGACCCTTTCAAGCCTCGACGCCAAACATGTTAAGTCACCATGATAGCGTGATCGACAAAGGTTGAAGACCAAACTGCCACCCACGTCGTTTTCCAACTCTCTTAATAGTCGCGGAGAACAGACACCAATTCATCCAACCTCATGACTTGCCCAAGAAGCTTGCTCTGCACCTCCAAGTGTGTGTTGTACTTGCTGTAGTGCTCCGTCGTCATAACTTCTTCCTCCTTGCCCTGGACGTCTTCTCGCTCCACAAACGAAAGAATGTTCCGCTGATTGTGGCGCTCCACCTGGAGCGTCTGCAGACATCGCAGCATGGCCTTGTAGATGTCGTCCAAGGCCTGAGTCTGGGCTCGCTCCTTGTCAAAATACCAGAAGAACAGGGTCCGGTTGGCCAGACGGCTGCTATCCTTAGGCACTTCCTGAACATCCACAATCCCTGCCATCTGCATCGCAAGCATTTTCCCCTGGACATCCGTCTTCTTCATGAGGGCAGCAGATGGAAGCATCTTCTCATCGAGCTTGCCCTTTTCTCGTAGAATGCGTGTCAGACGCAGGCCGTGGCGGCCATGGGACTGCTCGATAATAGCGTCGAGCTCAGTCTCCCGCAGATGTGTCATCAGCCGGGCAAAGTCCACAGTCCACTGACCGCGGCCGAACGTCCCACAGTGACGGAGAAATCGGTGTTTGCTCTCTGCGAGAAGCAAGAGGTGCCGGCGCATCTGAGAGATGTGGCTATCGGTGCCGTTGGCAGTGTCCTCGAATCTAACTCTGCCCTCCCGCTCGCCGTTGGTGGCTTCGCCATTTTGATCATCGTCATCCGCCCACTCATCCTCCTCGTCCGCGTCGAAGATCCTTTTGCGGCCTGGAGGGCCAGCATCCGAATCGTCGGAGTCATCATCCGTGTCCGGAGCTGTTTCCCTGACTCGTTCGGCGCTCTCAGAATCAATTTTGTCCTTGGAAGTCTTGCCGATTCCAGACTGTACGTTGACGGACTTGTCAAGGTGTTCAAAAATATCGACCGTCGTAACTGCTGTCTGTTGACCAGCGGTAAGCTCATCAATTAGAGGGTCTGGCTGACACCTCGAGAAGTCGGCGGACAGGAGGTCTAAGACAGTGCGATAGACTTCACCGGTGACCTCGCCGAGCATCTCTGCCGCAAAATTGGCTAGTCGCTGGTTCCGCAACTCGACTAGGCATCTCGAATGATTCAGCCGGACAACGACGTTTGGCTGTTTTACGTTAGCTTAAAATATACGAATTCATGGTCGCGGAAGGTCCTCACGTTCAAACGCGGAGCATCATCGTCGTGCGCATGTCCATTTTGTGCCGACCCGTTCGTGAGCTTCCGTCTCTTGGGCCCAAAGTCACTGCTCATGTCGAGTTGACGCTTTAGGACCCGGGGCTGGTCTCTAAAGGTGCGGTAGCGCTTCTGGATCTCCTCTTGCGCCTGAGTCTTTGTGAAGACAGATTTTTCGCCTGGTCGCGTCTTGGTGACATCGTCCTTAATTTCGCGGTAAACATCCTGGGGGTTGCGAAAACTCTCTGGACGGACCGTTTCGACAATCTCGGCCCGAATGAGACGAACAAGAACAGAGTTCAAGTGACTTTCTGACTCAATGAGTCCATCATGTGACTCATGATCACCGTTTGTCTGTCCATTGGTCTTGGGTGCTCGGGACCCAAAAGCGTGGGAAAGGTCTGCAATGCGGGCATGACCTAGAAGCATGAGAGTCTGCGCCAGCTCCCGCTCTGCGGTGCCATATTGGCGCTCGATAGTATCCAGAATCTTGCCAGATCGCACAAGGTTGTAGCAAGCATCAGCGTTGGCCTGGTAGCTCGTGACGTCGGTGTCGGGGTCGGTATGGTGGTAGAGCAAATTTTGCTGGATTAGAACGGCGAGGCCATTTCGCAAGAATCGCGGAGTAAGGGCCGTATGCTGGACCAGCTGGGAGATCGTCGAGCGGCCCTTGGTCAACAGCGCAATCAAGATACGCTGGTTCGCGACAACTGAGTCAGCCCCGCGATCTCACGCCAAGTAAAAAGACAGATTTATATCCCCGTATATGGGCGGGAAAATCGCATACCGAGGGCAGTTCGCCATAGAGGTCGTTGACTAGGAGAGCACAAAGCTCAGCAGCGTGTTTTGTCTGTCGTGGCGCGCCTGTTAGCTGATGCTGTTGTGTGCATGGTTGGGATGATGGCTCGACTGACTACGAGCATTGATGCTCCTAGAGATCCTCTCACTATCTCTAGAGCTGCCACAGTTGCTACCGGGGCGTCATTGATCTGCAAAAGAGCACTGTAGAGAGAAATACGGCCCGTGGGCGCGAGATCTGAATATCTGTGCGGTTGACAATGCGAATAAGGCTGGCTGCGAGGCGAGGTCGTGGACGAGAGCACGAGGCGAGAAGGCTGGGATGCTTTTTTTGCGGCGCAAATGGAATCGTTGATTTTTCTGCGACTGCAGGCAGTGTAAGTCGAAAGCTGGTAGGCCTAAGACAGGGTAGGTGGGGTGAGGTCTTTTCCTTGTAGCTGCGCGCCAGAGCCAGTCCCAAAAGGTACGAGTCGATACTGGGACCAATGCCGCGGGTGCAAATCTGGCTGACCGGAGAAAATCACGTGACATCTTCATTCGTTCCCCGTAGCCCGAAAATTAGACGGAAGCTTTTCGACGAGGCACTTCTTTTGGAGATCAATTGCTTCACCCCGACGGCCGAAGGATTGCCAATTGCCTACGCCATCACCCTCCATAATGATCTCGAGATCGTCTCTCGCGCGAACCGCGCAGCAGGCTGCTCGCCGCTCCTGCCGCGTCCAGCGACGAACCTTCGCCGCCGCTGCGTCGACCGGATCGTACGAGACCTCGGATGTGACTGGCCTCAAGGTCGCCTCGCGGGATGCCCATGGCCCTACTACCAAGCTCGCCGTCGTGGCCAAGGCCGGTACTCGATACCAGCCTCTGCCCGGTCTGACTGTTGGCCTGGCCGAGTTCGCGTTCAAGGTGAGGAACCCCGGCACCTGGAAGAGTCCCGCGAGTTGAGCTAATTTGCCGGGTTCATGTAGAACACCCAGCGACGATCCGCCCTCCGCATCACTCGCGAGTCTGAGCTCCTCGGTGGTCAATTGGCTTCCTCACACACCAGGGAGGCTGTTGTCGTCGAGGCCAGCTTCCTCCGCGAAGATCTGCCTTACTTCACCGAGCTTCTGGCTGAGGTCATCTCTCTAACCAAGTACACCAGTGAGTGAAACCAAACCAATTGCGTAGTCAGCCTTGCTGCTTCGACCGAGTTGACACGCCTATCCAGCCCACGAGTTCCACGAGGATGTCGAGCGTGTCCTCCACGCCAAGCAGGCCGCTCTCAATGCCGATGCCGCCGCCGTTGCCCTCGATAACGCCCACGCCATCGCCTTCCACACTGGTCTCGGTTCCTCCCTCTACCCCAGTTCTTCGACTCCCTACCAGAAGTACCTGAACGAGGAGTACATTGCCAGCTTCGCCGACGTTGTCTACTCCAAGCCCAACATCGCCCTCGTCGCCGACGGTGCCGCTCCCGACGCCCTCTCCAAGTGGGTTGGCCAATTCTTCAAGGACGTCCCCTCGGCCCCCCGAAGCGGCCAGACCCTCAAGACCGAGGCAAGCAAGTACTTTGGTGGTGAGCAGCGAACGAGCAGCAGCGCCGGCAACTCCGTCGTCATTGCTTTCCCCGGCTCTGGCTACGACTCTGCCAAGCCTGAGATTGCTGTTCTCGCCTCTCTCCTCGGCGGCCAGTCCACCATCAAGTGGGCTCCTGGCTTCAGCCTCCTCTCCAAGGCCACCGCCGGCACCTCTGGCCTCTCGGTCAAGACCTCCAACCTCACCTACTCCGATGCCGGTCTTCTGGCCATTCAGCTTACCGGTGCCGCCGCCTCCGTCCGCAAGGGCGCCGAGGAGACCGTCAAGGTTCTCCAGAGCATCGCCAACGGCAACGTTAGCCAGGAGGATGTCAAGAAGGCCGTTGCCAACGCCAAGTTCACCGCCCTGAACGCCAACCAGCTCCGACAACCTAGCATCGTCCTGACTGGTTCTGGCATCGTCAACAGCGGCAAGCCCTACGACTCTGCCAGTCTTGCCAAGGCTATTGATGGCGTCTCTGCTGAGGCTCTCAAGACCGTAAGACTCTCCAAGATTTGTCCCCTAGCAAAATCGACTAACACTCATGTCTACAGACTGCCAAGGCTCTCCTTGAGGGCAAGGCCACCGTCTCCACTGTCGGTGACCTGTTCGTGCTGCCTTATGCTGAGGAGATTGGTCTCCGGGTATAGAGAGGGGTCCAAGAGAGAGAAAAGCTTGTACCAACAGTCAGAGTTTAGAAGAGTTGGAGGAGAGGATGTCCTCTTTGTCAATATTTGTAGTAGAAATCCTTTTGGTCCACATCATACGTCCGCGTTTGGTCTATGTTGATGAGCTGTGGTGGGCAAAGGCCGATGATTGGGTGGGTTCATGAGTGAACTCGAGGCCAGTATTTGGCCGTCGTATGTGTGTCAGTGACATGCAGATATCTATCATGCATCGGTGAATGCGCACCATACTATTCGGCTTGAATGTCGACAGTGATTGTTTATTTGAGGTGGGCGTTTGTTGTTGTTTCATGACCCGTTTGCCCCTCTCGGACGACAACATCGTCGTTGGACAATGAGAGTTGTCGTTTCAACCTCAAATTCACATGGCCTGCATCATGTCCGTACGTTGGGCTGAAAACGGATGCACGTTCCAGCCTCATTTCCCCTGGTTACCTGGGGTACCTACTTGCAGTTACGCTTGCAGAGCAGATTCAGATTCAGGCCGAAGCTAGAACCGGTGAAGATGTATCGGCTCCTGGCCAGTCATCTCATCAAGAGCAAGGCTTGTCCCGCCCAAACTTGCAGAGTCAGCATCGTATTCGTGGGGCGTGACAGTTGTACCACCTCTGCTGCGCCATTACGAAAATGCAGCTTCTTCTGCCGTCTGATCTGACCACGTCGGCCACAGATGGGCAGTGAATATTTTGTCCCGTCTGGTCTGCTCGAGTGGACGTTGAATCAGCTGCCGGCAGAGGTTATTTCCGAATAGGGAACTCGTGGTCGCGAGGCGAGTGCAAACAGCGAGAAGGCACTGTGTTATTTCTGCTGAAACCTTCAGCGCTGAGGCGCCCCAGAACTGCCCCAGCAACGCCCTGCTAGAGTGCACGCGGACGACCCTTAATTGTTCTGACCACTACCAGGGGCGGACGGCGAGCCGGGCCGGGGCAAACAGAGGGCCTCGCACTGTAGAGCGCCGTCTCCGCAAGGCACCTGATTGGCTCCTCATGGGCCTGCCCAGGTTGGCAGAGAGTCAAGGGAATTCTCAGGGAACAATGAGAGAAGACTGAGCAAGGGCTGCAAAGGCCACTCTGGTTGATGAAGGCCCACACTTTCTCAGCGCACACGGGCATTCTCCCACAGGCCACACACACAAAGAGCCAGACTCACTGTTACAAGCTCGTCCGGGGACCGTGGACCGCACTTTATTCGGTTCCTCCTCTCGCTAGCCTCATCAAAAAGCCCCGTCCGCGGCCGTGGTCTAGTTACCTAGTTACCTGGTAACAGTGCAGCACTGTACCGTACTGGTAGGTACCAACAAGAGGAGGGAAACGACCCGACAGGGGATTGACTCCTCGTCACTAACTTTCGGGAGAAAACAAAGCCTCAACCACCACCTCCCTCCCACTACCGCCAAAACCTCGACCTCGACTCTTCCTCCCGCCACGGCTCACATCCTCCTCTCCAGCCTTCCGCTCCATGCTCTTGTTGCCCATTGCGAGGCAATCGTAACAGCGCCCGAGCTGGACGACCCGCCCCAGACCCTCTTGTCTGGATTTCCTATCGATCGACCTTGTGAACCCCCCCCGCGAGGTAAATCGCTTGCCCCCCGTTCTCGCTCTTCGACAGTTCCCTCTTTCAGACGCAGCTTCTTCCTCCTCCTCACCCGCCCGCCATACTCACACCTCCTTCCCGAAACCTTCTTCTTCTACCCTTGAAACTGCACTGAATATCCCCTTTGGACTTTGCAGCTCTTAAGCGTGGCCGTTTAAAGAGGCGTCTTCAGCTTGTGGATGCAGGCACTGACTGATCTGCGCAGACTCAGCTTGAGTGAGGTGCTGGCCAACGTAGCTTTGCCGTTCTCGCCCACCAAAACCTAACCGACTTCTCCAACCAACGCAGCCGTTCGACGTCACACCAACCGTCCTGGCCGCCATCACGAGGTAAGTCCGTCTTGGATCACAATCCCCATCATACGTCCAGCTTGTTTCCCCATGCCCCTTATCAACTGCCCCCCGAGCCCCACGGTTGTCGGACAATCCACAGTGGTCACGTCATGAGCTTTGGACGTGGCCTCTACCTTCCTAAGCTCTGCCCGCTGGACCTGCATCGCCCGACTCCTGCATTCTGGGGACTAACACACCCTTCCCACAGGGTCGAGAAGCCTACTCCGTTTGCGAACCTCCCACGAGACGTCGTTCATCAACCTTCATCGCCACGCAAGGCTCTGTTGTGGCTACCTGAATGGTGGCCGAGGCGAAGATATCCCGACACTCCTTTAACAAACCTCGTAACGACAAGAGCGTTTCCAACATGCCTGTCACGAAGAAGGATGGAATAGCTGGTGGCGGTCCCGGTGGGAAACAGAATGGTTTGTGGTTCAGCGCTGCCTTGTGACCTAGCCATCTGACATTCTCTGATCAGGAAATCGTGCATCTTTCCGAACCGATTCAGCTATTTCCAATAACCGCTTCGGCAATGAACGAGTTCTTCAGCCTTGGGTTCCCGACACCAACGACGCTATTAATGGCAGCCTCGAAAGGTCCGGCAACAACGCAGGTTGGGATCAGTTCGCCGAGAACGAGAGACTGTTCGGTCTCAAGACAGACTACGACGAAAACATTTACACCACCGCCATCAACAAGAGCCATCCTCAATACAGGGAGCGGATAGCCGCTGCGGACAGAAAGGCCCGAGAGATTGAGCGCAGCGCACCCACTACCGCTCACGTGGCCGAGGAGCGTATCATGGATTATGTTGGTGGAGATGCCGGAGGTGATGAAGAGGACAAGTTTGTGTTCTCCCTGCCGAAATCGTCGGCGCTTTTACTGACATCTTTCCCTGCAGGTACAGCGGTGTCCGCCGACAGGATTTTCCACCTCTGTCTGGACGTGAGAACAAATACACTCCACCCGCAAAGCGAGCACCCGCAGCTCAGTCCACTGTCAAGGGTGCCCCTGTCGATCCTGCCATTATCTCTTCACAGATCAAAGCGCCTGCCAAAAAGCAGCCTACCCCAGTGCCCGAGGAGCCGAAGCCTCAGACTCCTGACGCGAACAAGAACGTATCTGCGCCCAAGGTCGATGCTCAGAAAGCCCCTGCCGAAGTCAAGCCTGCCGAGGCTTCGGCCAACGAGCCCAAGCCCGCTGCTCAGCCCGCCAATGGCAAGGCGACAGAGGCGAAGCCTGTTGACAAGAATAATGCTGCTCTAAGACCCTCCGCCAGCGGCGCCGGCACTGCCGCCCCCAGCGCAACCTCCACAGTCGAACATGACGTTCTGAAGGAATTCAAGTCGTTTGCTAGCCAACAGCGGCAGAATGCCGAGAAAGCCCGAAGCAACAAGGCCAAGGCCGACAAGGAGGTCAAGTTGACTGAGTTGAAGAAATTTGCCAGCTCCTTCAAGCTTTCCACCCCCGTGCCCACGGATCTGGTCTCCATCATCGCCAAGGACCCGGTCAAGCAGAAGGAGATTCAGGCCAAGGCGATCAAGAATGCTGAAGATGTTGCCAAGGCCAAGGCCGAGGCTGCGACAAAGGACAAGACCGCTCCATCGAAGGATTCGCAGACCAAGCCTGCGGGACAAGGTGCGCCAGCTGCTGCTGCGACATCCGGCCCTTCCAATGACAACAGATCTTCTCGCGCTCCTGCTGGTACTCAGGCTACTCCTCCCGCTGGAGGCCAAGGTCGTCATCCCGGAGCTCGTCAACAATATCCCCAGCAGCCCTACCATGCGCAGCAGTACCGAAACAACCGCGGAGGGCCTCATGTTCCCCAGCAGCAGCAGACCGGTATGCTAGCGCAGCGACTCCGTAACGTTGAGCAGCAGAAATACTCGCAGGCTTCAGCTCCCCCCCACCAGCCTCACGTCACTGGCCAGGAGATGCGCGCTCCCCCTACCGGACCCGCCAGCGGCGTCAACTCTGACTACAATCGACGCCTCAGCGGTGCTCCTGGCCACATGGGTGCAAAGTTGAACCCCAACAGCCACGAGTTCAGACCTAGCCCGTTTGCTGCGGCTTTCAACCCGAACGGACATCCTAGTGCAGGCTCGAGCCCTCGATCTTCCGTTAACCACGTTGATGCGTCGGCCAACAATGCCGCCGCCTCCGGTCAGCTCATTCGCCGCAAGACCAAGGCTATCGATGTCAAGAAGTGCTATATCCTCTCATACATCCAGACCTTTACTCCCCCTCCAGGTCGCAACTGGGACGACAACGCTGGTCTTCGTCCTGCCTATGACACCTTGCCTACATGGCGACAGCTTCAGGACAACGAGAAGCCTGATTCTACGATGCATCTCAACTATAAGGAGTATTTCGAGCGCCAACCTTTTAACGGACCTGCGCTGGCCACTCCCAACCCGCAGCATGTCGTTCCTCAGATGCCTCACCAGCACCAGCTACCTTTCCATCTCCAGCAGGGCGCGCACAACATGGCCCCCAGAGGATCACCCCACATGCCACCTATGCAAATGCACACACCGCAGCATGGCCCCGTGCCTCACCCGCCGTACGGTAACGACGATCATAGGATGATGCATTCAAACTCGGCTCAGTCGTTCGCCTCACCCCGCCTTGGCAATGTGCCTGTCGCCTACAACTCGCCAGCACAGGTGCCCTACAACCAACCCGTCTTTATGCCTGGGACGCCGCAGATGGGACAGTTCCGTAGCTTCTCTAACAACCCACAGTACATGTCCCCTCAGCAAGGCCAGATGGGAGGTCCCATGATGATGCAGCCGCAGTTCATACCTGGGCCGCAGGGAATGGTTCCTGGTCCGCAGATGATGTATCCTGGTGGCCACCCTCAATTCATGCCCCCATCTGGACCTCAGCCGGTCCCCGGCGTCAACGGATACCCCAGCCCTGGACGTCCCGCTGCGCCGATGATGGCTCACCAGGGCTCGCAGCAGGGACAGCCGATGTATGGCATGAGCCCCAATGTCCAGTATAACCAGCCGGTCTTTAACCCAGGCCAGCAAGGCGGACCAAGTAAGTAGTAACTCGGGGATTCTTATAGGAGCAGCGGATTAACGAGCGCTAACCCTAGTGCAGTGAGAGGGGGCTACGGCAGCCCTGGGCCTCAGCATTTTGGAACCAGCCCTCAGCAGGGACACCAATATGGCCCTCAACACCGAAGCGGCAGCACCAGCTACACCAAGGGCTATGCAGGCCAAGGACCCCATCAGACGCCTCAGCCCAACCATGCGGTGCCCGCCGCGAACCAAGGTCGACCTGCTGAGGCGTCGGATGAGACCAAATAAGGAGGTGATGCGTACTATCATCAGCCCCCCTCTTAGCATACAATGAAGCATCTCTAGCACGGCCTTTCCGAGTGGCGGCCTCGCCGAGATAGACTTTTCAAGCACATCTATCTCAGGGTCTGAACTGCAGTGACACGACAGCGAAACGTGCGAATCATTGCATACAAGTTGCAGTATGGGGCATTCGTACAGAGTCGCACAACTATCAGCTTAGACAGGATGAGGCCTGAGGCTCGGGCCGCCTAGGCATTTGGGTTAGCAGGTGAGCCGTTGGGTCGCTTATAGTGGAGTGGTCTGGGAGATGCCAGGCCTGAAGGTGAAGGTGTCGCTGTGACACAAAAGTATTTCTCTCTCTACCGATGTCGCGCCAATTGGACGACGCCAGGATCAGCGACGACCGTTGGCTGCGCCGGAGCAAGCAGTTGGCAAGAGGCAGACGCGCCATCAAGTCTTGACGGCGGACCCTTTCTGTCTGTGGACGGCGAGGCCGAGGGGAAGCGATGTCGGACAGACTGGATGAATGACAGCCAGCAAGGTCGAGCGGGGATGCCAAGACGAGGTCTCGAGCTTTGGTCGGGACACAGCATCAAGTGCCGATAGCCGATGTGTGCTGCCAGGCTCGAAGCTAAAGGTAGCTACCGGACTCGTTCTCTGTGGGTCTTTGGTGTCGAGGCAGGGCGATGAAGGGATCAGCATGTCATGGCAGAGGTAGCCGGGGAGTTACCGACGAAGGGTATTGTCTTGGGAATTTCGAAAAGTATGCGATAGGAGTGTTGGCCCTGGAGGGGTTTGAAAAGACAAGGAGGGTGTCTTGTGAGGAGCACAAAGGGGGATCAGGAGGTGTTGGATCCTGCAAGACCAGGTGAGGCATTCATGGAAGCGAGTCATGCATCAGGGCGAGGCATTTACCAAGTCGAAGCGTCCACAGCTCACAGCATAGGCCTACTAGGCAAGTAGCAAAAAGAGAGAAGTACAAAGTGTATGTTTCGTTTCACGGGAGGGCGCATGGGGCATGTGGTTGTGATGTAGATGAGATGCATGAAAATGGATGGACTACAGATTCAGGGTGCTGGTCAATGCAGCCAGGCATTGACAGAAGAAAGGCTTGGAGAAGGCTTGGACGAATGCTTCAGGTGGCCCGGTCTGTGGCACTGGTAAGGCGTTTGATGGGTGGGCGGATGGAGGGTAAGGGATAACGAGTCCAAGCTTATGTCAGGGGATCCGCACTCTGGAACAGCAACAGTCGCAGAGGCCGGCGTCCGCGGAAGGAGGGTGACATGGCCGGGCGGGTCGATCGTCGTGGGCCGGGTCAAGACCGGAGAAGTCGAAGCTGATGCTGGTGTTGGTGCTGGTGCCGGGGCCAGCGCCAAGAGATGACGGAGTGTCGAGTTGTGAGTGGCCAGAGGCGAGTTCGGTCATGTCTTTGAGCAGCAGAGGGGTTCGCGGCAGAGGGCGGGACAAAGAAGAGAGGGAAACGGACGAGTCAGGGTTGAGAGATTTACTCGACGGCACTCGGTAGACGTGCCTGGGCGGGAAGCCGTGGCATGGCGATGGATGGCGTGCATGAGGGCATCTCGGGGCAAGAGATTGGCTAGCGAGTTTGGCGCCGAGAGGAGAGATCCACGCAATGTGCGCCGTACGATCAGCGGCGTCATGCGCCCTCGAGTTCCTGGTTCAGGTTATTTAGGGATCTCACATATAGAGGACGCATGCGCATATACCAGGTACGGTACACATACACGCGCGGCTGGAGGGGAGAGGGAGGGGGGGTTCACGCCACCTGCAAGACCAGAAAAACAGGAGGGTGTGATTGATGGATGACAGATGGATGACGCTGTAGGGATGAGGGATCCAAGTCAGGCACGAAACATTGAGCAGAGTCAGGTGGTGAAGCTCGAGTCAATAGTTGTGGCTTCTAGTCATTGAAAAAAGTATTCTACAAAAGTCTAAACTGTGGAACAAAGAACGTCTCGGGACTGCCATGTGGTTCTAGTTAGTTAGATGAACAAATAAATGACTCTTGTTTTGATGGCGAGTCTTGTCAGTCAGTCATGAAGGTCTAGGTTAGCTGATGGGCAAAAGCGAATGTCATTGCTAAGGGGACGCTAGGGCCAGACGGTGTCTCTACCAGATCTTGGCTTCTCACGACCGTTGAAAAGGCGGTTGTGGCGTCAAAGACTTCGAGAGGGGTTTTGTTCCTGTTGGTGGGTGCCGCTAAAACGGAGGGCCCTGGCACTAGCGAAGATCACCATCCTTCCAACAACGAATCGGCACGGGGGAATAAGAGTGTGGAATCAATAGAATCGTCAGCCGTGGATCTGGGGTTCTGCTGCGGAAGCAAGGAGGATCGGTATCGCTGTTCGACGTGCATTGTCTGCGACAGCGCATGCGATGACGATGATGCTGTATTTGGTATCTGGTTCGCTGGCATGAAACGCATGTCAACGACGACGGCGTTTGACGACGCAGGGTAGGCTTACTTACTTGATTTCTGATGTTTGCTGACTGGATGTTTCATTCATTCCATACCGTGACCCAAACCGCGTCTTCTACTGTATGTGAGCTCTTTAGCACTCACCCGTGGATGGCGGAAGCCAAGGCCCGCGTGATGCCCATCTCGCGGCGCCTCCGTTAGCCGCGAAACGTGCCATGGCCACTCTCCCACGGCATTCATCCACCTCCACCTGGTCGCGTTCTCCCTTGACATTCTCGACCCGATCTTGTCATCCAATGTCTCTGATACGTCTGACCAACTTTTTCCTTGAACCATTGCACACTCATTTTTCACTCATTGACTCACGTGCCACCCCGCCGAGAGACATTGGTTGTCAAGACTAGCTGGACCGGATTTGCGACGGACAATGACGACGACTCTCTCAAAGGCTTGGTGCCGAAAAACTGCACGTGTAAAGCTTAATACAACTCTGGTATAGCCCTGCTAAATAGGTGACACACGCCTTCGGACTTGGCTCCTCTGTTAGGGAGTTGACTCTCTAGTCCGTGGTTTGCCTCAGGGGTCCTGGCCATGCTCAAGGATCATGTCCGGGAACTTTTCTAACTCGTCAATCTAACATCCAGTTGGCATGAAGTAATGAAGATTGAATCCCCGTCATTGGAAGATATTCTCCTTCCTTTGTTGGTTTTCCATGACAAGCCTTTTCCCTCCTGCATTTCTTCCCCGTCTCCCTTTTTTCGAGGTTTGCAGACGATCGCGCATTTCACTCAGGTACGGCCCCAATCAATGCATGCCCGCCGGCGGGTGGCGTTTCAAGCGCCAGGGACTCTCCGGGGCGTGATTGGACGAGATGGACATGGTCCGTCACGTCCGACCTGCTTCAGCCTCTTTTTGTCCATGGATTGGGGGGCTCCTGGAACGCGGGAAACTGCCAAACCAGCCACGGCGAGCAAGTCCCTTGGCTACGACGACTTACACTTGCGGCCGTCTATTGTTTGTTCCTTCATGCCAAGGTGTTTTTGTGTCTTCTTTTGGCTGAGACTGGATTGTTTCTGATCGATCGAGACATGGGACTACCGAGACGGGTTGTGTCATGTATCACATCACATCACGTAGCATCCAAGGCGTACAAGCACGGCACAGAAGAATGCCAGAAGAGAGATTGATCAAGTCAAGAAAAAAAAAAAGAGACGGTTGTATCAGGTCATCGTCCCTTTGTTCGGCATCTCCTTCTCCAGAGGTACGTGCGTAGCAGAGCAGCCGAGGTGGCATCCGACCGATGGACGTCCGTCGTCTGTGAGTGTGTGTGTGTGGGGAAAAAGAAAGATCGGTTTCGGATTCTGGGTCCGGCGCCTGCCTCGGCCGTTCGGTGAAGGGGACCACTTTTTTCTTCTCTTGGACGGCCGAGCATCATCACATGGAGATGGAGACGAACAAAGATCCATCCCCATGGATTGACAAAGGTCATGACAGGAGAAGGTGGAGGAGGATAGGATCAGTCACTTTAATCATCATGTAACTCACTCACGTTCGCAAAAGGCAGGTGTATTTACGTATTCTCACCGTGGGCGACTTGTACGTCTGTTAGGCGCCGGCAACTGTCCAGGGGATCCATGCGCATGCGACATAGACGCCCACAGTCGAGACGCATCCACCGCCAGTTGACTTCCTACGAACCCTCTCACCTTTGACCTAGGCTTGACTCGCCGAGTCGAGACGGAAAAAAGGACCAGGCCTAGGAACATGGATGACATGCTCACCCCTTCGTCGATCACTCTTGGGTGTGAGTGGGCATTTGTTTGTATGATCTGTCGCCCATGGTGGAGATGTCCAGGGACCGGAGCGACGACAGCGACTAGTTGCTGGGCCTTTTGCCGCGCTGCGATTCAGGAGACGCCCATCCATGCCTTGCTTGCTTGCCCTCGGCCTGGTCAATGACTAGGTTGTAGTCAGTAGTAGTAGTTCCTGGCATTAGGGGGGTGGCAGCCCAAACGAAACAACTGAAACATCGCCAGCCCGTCTCTGGCTCTCAAAGACTATAAGACGTGACACCCCCGACCTCCCGAGGCCTCTCTTTTTTTTTCTTCTATCCCAGCACTGCTAAGGAATTCATTCTACAGGCCGATTCTTCGGGTTCTTTTCTCTTCTCTTTCTTCTTTCTTCTCTTGAACTTTCCCCTCGTGGGCCGGTTACATTCCCTTTTCAAGACAACAACCAACTTCACTTCTTCACCTTCTGACCATTTTCAACCGTTTGTAACGGAGGCTGGTCACTTTTTTCTTCAACTTGCTTCACTGAATCACTGACGCACAAGCTCGGCCTTTGTGTCACCAAAACTCTGCCCGTCCCCTTGGACCCCTGTTTTGAGAAACAAGACCGATTCTGTTCTGTCACTGTTCGTCACTGTTCAGGAAGCCGTTCACCCCCCCCTCACACACACCTTTCACCTCAGCTTCTTCTCACCTTTTCGTCCCGCAAGGCACTCCTTTTGATTGTCTCGCGCTACATTCCTTCTTCTTCAATAGCACCACAATCCTTTATTGTTCGTCCGACTTCGAACGCAACACGCACACACCTCGACTACAATAGAACCCACTCGTCGGTCCGTCTGAATTCACTCTCTGTTCACCTGGACAATCACCAACCACTTCGACGTCATTTCGAAAGAACCCAGCGAGCCGGGCTCGATATAAAACAACCACCTTTGCGGCTGAAGCCAAGACCACACCCTCCGCATCAGACAGCTCGTATAACCAAAGGATACACTCCTTCCACAGTATCTCAGCGCATACTTGGCGTCAGCACAGCCATACCCGCAACGTCTTTTTTTCCCTTATTTCAACCCAACACCAAGATACCCTCTTCTCACCACCTCCTCGACGGAAGTGTTGTGATCAGTTCTTCTTTTCAACAACCACCACCAACGCAACCATGAAGTTCTTCGGTATCGAATCCGCCGCTCTCGCCCTTGGGCTCGCCGGTCTGGCCCAGGCTCACATGGAGATGACCAACCCTCCCCCCTTCAAGTCCAAGGCCAACCCCCACGCCAACGGAGACGTCGACTACAGCATGACTTCTCCTCTCGAGGCCGGCGGCGGCAACTTCCCTTGCAAGGGCTACCACTCCCTCTTCGGCACCCCAGCTGGCGCTTCTGTTGCTGACTGGAAGGCCGGCGGCACCTACAGCATGACCATCACCGGCGGTGCCAACCACGGCGGTGGCAGCTGCCAGGCCTCGCTGTCCTTCGACAAGGGCAAGACCTGGAAGGTCATCCACTCGTACGTCGGTAACTGCCCCGGTGCTGGCACTACCAGCTACGACTTCAAGGTCCCCGCCGACACCCCCTCGGGCGAGGCCATCTTCGCCTGGACTTGGTTCAACAAGATCGGCAACCGCGAGATGTACATGAACTGCGCCGCCGTCACCATCGGCGGAGGATCCAAGAAGCGCGCTTCTGCCCTCAGCAGCCGCCCTTCCATGTTCGTCGCCAACGTCAACAACGGTTGCAGCACTGAGGAGGGTTCCGACCTTGAGTTCCCCGACCCTGGTCCGGATACCTCCAACGACTCGTCCAAGACTGCTCCTCCCAAGGGCAGCTGCGCGTCCGGTTCTGGCTCCGGCTCCGGTGGTGATAGTGACTCCGGTGCCCCTAGCTCCGCTGCTCCCGCTCCCGCTCCTACCCAGACCCAGCCCGCCGCTAAGCCTTCTCAGCCTGCTATCAAGTCTTCTGCCCCCGCCGGTGGTGCTCCTTCTCAAGTGTATGTATGCTCTGATGATGTTGAAGAAAGCCCTGACTCACCCATGTCTAGTCCCGGAGGTGTCTTCATCACCGTCTCCCCGCCCGCCGAGGGTACTGAGGCTCCAGTTGCTGCTCCCACTGACACTATGATGACTCTCACCAAGTCCGCTCCCGGAACTGGTAACGAGCCCGTGCCCACCAGCGTTGTCAACCCCAACCCTGTGCCCACCACCCCTGCCGGTACCCCCGAGGCCGCTCCCACAGCTCCCGCT
>SSHR01000854.1:0-110104 GCA_006518225.1 Fusarium neocosmosporiellum | reverse complement strand
CGTATGCCGTCTGGACCCAGTCCCGAACGTCCCGTGGGTCGGCCAACTTCCACGAGAGGCGAGGCCAGCGACAGCTGACGCCGAAGCCATCGGGATGATGCTCAAAGATGGGCTTGGTAAGCTCCAAGGGCGCTGTTGTCGACATTTCGGTTTGTGGCTTGATGTTGTGCTGTCAATGTCGGTCGAAAGAGTGATGAAAGTCAAGCTTAAAACATCAGCAGACTATCGACACTTGCCGAATGAATTCCCTAGTCTTTTTCCCCAACTCAATGATCACCCGGGGTCCCCAGACTCGGTGGATATTCCCACGAAGCTCCTGACACCAAGACCACGGTGAGGGGCGAGATGACAGATGATCAAGGCTAGTAGGGCGATGGACTCGGGTTTATACAAGACGAGAACTGGCGAAGGATGACAAGGCTTGATCCCAAATTCCATAATAAGCCAATCATTGACGTCTGGATAAGCTCATCCGGGTTTTGTTCTCCATGCCAGTCTCGGTGGGTGTTTGGCCGAGTCCCACTATACCCCAGATTCGACTTAACCTAATTGCGGGGATGGGGAATTAGGCTCGGCAAGTGTCAATGGCAATGTGGTTTCTTTCATCCCGGCATAATAAAGCGTCAAGAAGGATTCATTATTAAGGGAGTGTCTGTTCATGCAGTTGATCATCTGCGGACTGCCTCAAGACATCATCGACACAGCATCGCAGCACTTACATCCTTACTTGGGTCCTCAACCATGCGGTTGATCATTCACATCATCGCTCTCGTCACCGCATTAGGCGGTCTGGTGTTTGGCTTTGACTCTGGTGAGTAAAAGTCATCCAAGTCTACACCGTCTATGCTAACCAGCACATCACAGGCATCATCGCTACAACCTTTGGCCATGAGAGCTTTCGCATCACCATGTACGGGCCTTCACAGGCCAACCCGTCTTTGACAGGTGCCATTGTGTCCCTCTACAACGTCGGACAGTCCCTTGGCGGTCTATCGGTTGGGTATCTGGCCGACAGGCTCAGTCGAAAGTACACCATTTCACTGGCAGCCCTCATCTCCATCATCGGCGCAGCCCTCCAAACAGGCGCTACGCATGTCGGCATGATGATTGCAGGTCGACTCGTCGCAGGTGTTGCCTGCGGTCAAATGCTCGCCGTCGTTCCCATTTACATCGCCGAAGTTGCCCCTGCTGAGAATCGAGGTTTCTTGGTCGGATTGCAGGGTATGATGGTGGCCATTGGCTTTGGCCTTGCCAATTGGGTTGGCTATGCTGGCTCTTTTGCTGCTGGATCTGCAACTTGGCGTGTGCCACTTGCCATGCAGATTCCCATCCCGCTCATTCTCATGGTTGCGGTTCTCTTCGTGCCTTTCTCTCCTCGATGGCGTAAGTTTCCCTGCGCTCTAATGTTCCTATATGTGAACTAAGTATTTTGTAGTGATCAAGCAGGATCGTATTGAAGAAGCGAAGCAAGGTTAGTCTCTCTATTCACCATCTTATCGTCGAGACTCACACCTTTAGTCCTTTTTCGACTTCACGGAGGTAGCATGACCGGCAACGAGCTCGTCGCCCAAGAACTCGTTCAGATCCAGGAACAACTCAAGCGAGAACAGGAAGAGTCCGGAACTGGCTGGGGTGTCGCCCTTGGAGCCATGTTCTCGCGACGCTATGTTCGACGTACCGCCACAGCTGCCTTCATTGTGGTTCAAGCTCAGCTCTCTGGAGCACCCGTCATCCAGAACTACCAAAACATCTTCTACGCTCAAGTCGGTTTCGCCGGCAAGACGTCGCTACTCATCAGCGGTGTGTACGGCATGATGGGCGTCATCGGTACCGGTATCTACCTCGCCATCGTTGCCGACAAGTGGCCTCGTGCGCGCACTCTGTGGTCTGGATCCCTGCTTCTCGCTGTCAATATCTCTCTCTGCATGGCTCTGAGCGCAAAGTTTGGCAGCGCTTCCTCCGAAGCCAACATGGATGGTGCGCGAGCGTCGATTGCATTCATCTTCATCTACTCAGCTCTCTTTGCCATGTTCTTCAATGCCATGATCTGGGTTGTTCCATCGGAGCTGTTCCCCATGTTCCTCCGATCCAAGGGTCTGGCATTTGCTGTCTTTATGAAGAGTGTTGTGGCTATTGTGCTGTCACAGATCACCCCAGTTGCCTTGGCAAACATTTCCTGGAGGTCAGTAACACCGGAATATTGTCCTTCACTTTTGCATGTGAATCTAACCAATGACAACAGATATTACGCTCTCTTCATCGCGACCAATACCACCGCCGGTATTCTCTATTACTTCTTCCTTCCGGAAACTGTGAGCATCCTCGATCCTGCTATGGATACATTGGCTAATTTTGCATTCCAGGGCGGTAAAACTCTCGAAGAAATTGCAGAGTTGTTTGGTGATACCCTGGCTACTGACCATCTTGGTGAAATCGACCTTGACGCAAAGAACGCCGCGTTGGTGGATGAGGTCGAGGACAGGAGGTGAAAGTGTTATATCACATCACTCAGTAGAGGGAGCAGCCATGTATCAGAGGGCCCTTGGAGCACACCGGTTGTCTTCAGAGGGGAACTTCTCAGGGTACTCAATAATTGCATTCTTTTCAAGTAAGACTGTTCAGTCTTCAGCAACGCCGTTATAAATACTTATTCAGCACTCGCGCACCAAGGCCGTCTCGTGCCTGTCCTTTTGTTCCTCCAAGTTTACTTCTTGGCCACAGCCTTTGCGAGGTCAGCAAGAGCTTCACGGCGCTTGAATTTGGCATCCTCAATGGCATCTAGAATCGTTTGTGAGTATTATGTATTGACCCATGAATCGTTGTCCTACCAGCGTCCGCATCGCTCGAAAAGTTGCCGGTCCAGGTGACGAACGTCTGGCCCGCGTGTTCGCCCGACGTGACGGGGTAGAGCCTGACGGTGCTCACAGCTGATGTATAGGTGAGGGCAGGCTGAGATGAGATGATGCTGTACGTGATGTAGTGTTCGATTGTCTACGGATGTCAATTAGTGCTGCGTCTCAAGGGAGAAGTCGGCTGGCTTACAGAGTGCTCCTCCTGCTTGACCTCAAGCACGGTGCCATCCTTGAACGTCCATCGGACGATGTCTGTGTCAGGAGAGGTGCCCTTGACCCATTCACTCTTCTCCAGCGCAGAGTAGAACTTGGCAAAGTCCTGCAGCTTGATGAGGTGCCAGACGTCGCTGAAGGGAGCCTCGATGACAGCAGACTCGATGACGAAGTTGGACATGGGGATTCGAGAGGCCATGGTGTTTTCAGGTGAAATAATCTGTTTGTTTAATTGAGTCGAATGTTGTATTTGTTTTTGTAGGATTGGAGTGTGAAAGATGAATGATGTTATAGCGGGGTGATGTGGTCGTGTCGTCATCGCCGTGTGAAGGGAGACGAGGATGCCTCAGGCATGGATGTCTTGTGTCGTCGATCTTACCCTGCCGCTAGCTGGATCCGGCCAGACTTGTCACAATGGCTGGCTTGTGGTATGGATGTATTCCCGTCTGGTTTCTGTGCAACGTGTTGCCATAGTAATTGTGAGACGTAGAACTCCTCTTGAGAGACTACGTCATTGTGGAGTCTATAGACTAGGGGTCTCCGTACTCAAAATATTCTATATTCGTCGAAGAACTAAGCAAACCACCGGCCCAAGATACTTCTCGCAAGGCTAGGACGTCTCCAGGTGAGCTCATTGGCTGGCTCATCAAACTCTATTCGTAGCGTCCACCCAAATCCAACCTTCGTTGTCTCATTCATGAGTGTATTGATCCTTTTCTAAGAGAGATTCCTTCTTGATATGCCCCTGCTTCTTGATGATGTCAAGATCAGCTAGCCCAACCCACACGAGAGTATTCAACACCAATCTGCGGCCTCCCGAAATCGAGGTTTCGCCCGTTGATAGTCTAGCAATATGAAGAACTAGCATGATTTCAGGCACAGAACATCGCAGTCTCGTGTACTCATTCTTTGTACGAGTTTGCAACATGTCGATTAAGAACCATCACAGCGCCAACCATTCCGATATACACAGGGACCCCGGTGGGTAGACCCGAGTCGTAGATGGCAATAACAGCTCCGAGAAACACCCCATGGGCGTAAATGGTAGAAAACGAGTGTATTTTGTTCATCTCGAATCTCTTGGCAAGGCAAATGATAAGTCGAGTGTAAAGAAAGGCACGTAAAAGTTCGACTGATGCCTGATGAACCAATGCCCTTTGATAGAGCAGTGCAACCAGTGCGACGAAAGGTCGCATTAACGCAGGAGCTTGGTATGACGCGCGTGTCGTTTGGTCGCCTCGTAATAATCCCTTCGACAGACCCAGAGTTGTGGCAGAGTGAATGAAGCAGGCAGTTGTATCAAGGACATCAGGTAGGACATCTCTCTTGACCGCCTGTGCATAATATCTAACCAGTTCAAAGGACGAGGATAGGATATGCAACATCAGCATCAGCGATGTCTATTTGTCAGACGTGATCCGATAAACTCGTAAGCTGCGTCTTGTGTGATACCCAAAAATGCACAGGTATACTGAGCCAAGCAGTAGATACTGTGCTGGTCGGCCAACTGCTGAGGAAGCCAAGAGCGGCCCCAGAGAGCTTCCGGCACTCGAAGAAGATAGGGGAGCTTGCATCTTGGTGTAGCGTATCGACTAGATGGATTGATAAATGTAATTCGAAGGAAATGGGACTCCAAGGTTGAAGGACAAGAAAAAATCAGGAAAGGTTGAGAAAGGGTCTTTCAATCTTCATATGGGAATGCCATGTGATCGCCCCGTAGCCAGAGGTGTGCAATTCTAATAGATAAAAACGCACAGCCGGCTGTCCCTGACTCTGCCAATCCAGAACGTCCTTCCCGCGCCTAATCGTATTGAAGGCTTGAAGCTAGACAGAGCCCCATGCAAATGACAGCACGTTGAAACACGGCTGGTAGGGGTACACGATCGCGCGAAGCATCGGACCCAGATCCCCGGGACAAGCCGCTCTAATAAAGCTGATAACTGTGGACAAAACCGGGAATGCAAGATGAAGAGACAAGTGCAGTCATAAATCCCGCGTTGGATGCATAGTAGAATACAGCCGGTTGTATTTCCGGAAGGGATCGCCAAGAAGAAGATGCACCTAATCGCGAGACATGCGGCCCAAGGGAAGGAGCGGGAGTGAGTGAACCATCACATCAGAGACATTTAGTAAGCTACCGATGCTATTTCAGTATCCATTCGCCGCTAAACGCGAAACATTCGCCTAGATCTGCCTCTTCCCGAAGTCAACACCCACCAGTCCCACTGCCAAATGGAGTCGTTGACCGATCCAATATTCCCTCATGAACCTTTACAGGCTTTTGCATATTATGGTAGGGTTTCTCGTTGCTGGCGAATCCTGAATTCCGCCGAGCCTGAACTTTGTGGTTGAGCCTCCTAGATTCGCCAGGAGAAGGCCCTTCCCCTGAGGGTAACGTCGAGATTGAAGAGCGAGCCCTTCCAACTTCCATAGAGCTTGGATACATTTTGTTTATTACCTAGAAGTGCTATTTAGGGCAATACATATATTTAACCTGGACGCAAGGGAGGAAACAGGATCCACCAACCAACCACTCCCCCTCCTATTTCCCACCTGTTCCTCTCCAAGATCTTTATGGTCCTAGCTCCTTAGTTATGAGCTCCATCGCTCGTTTCACTTGAGAACAGTAATGACGCTTGATAATTTCTCCACTCACAACCAACTGGCCCAAGTAATCATGCCGATGACAAGCCGTGTTGCCAAGCATCAGGGTACTGCGAAAAAGTGAGTCGTTGTGTCGGAAAGCGAGCTTCCGAGCACTGCTTCAGTATTCTTCACATAATTCCCACTCATTAAAATGCCATGGAGCTTTTTTGTCATATTTCACGAAGTTAGAAAGTCAGAAAATCGAACCCGGTGGGGGGTTCTAGCCTTGGCCTTTGTATCTTGCTTTAGCTACAGAGTTTCTAGAATTAGGACTCAGGTCTCTCAATACCCGAGTTATTAATATTAACAGATTTTAATATAGATAGGTTGGATCTGATATAGCCCCTTGGCTATGGAAGCTGTCGTAGATCGATCTACACAAGTCAAGAGGCCTTGAAGGTGAAACACCCATGAGTCAACCAAGTATACTGACACATACATGCATTCCAAAATCTCAGATAACCGAGAGAATGCTGGTGGCGAAACATGATCGGCTGAAAGCCTGGGCGGCTCTCTCAGATCCTCCGCTCCGAGATCCAGGTCCGCGAGGGACGGGACCGGAGACTATCCTGATCCCTGGGCGGGATTCGTCATTTACCCCGAGCCCGTATTCTCGGTGGGGCCGCAGATGCCGAAATACCTAGTCTAAACTCTGAACTAGGTAACCAAGGTGCGTGGCTCGGCCGGTTACGCATGCTTAACTCCGCCATGGGTGCCTGACTTGACAATTGTTGTACTGTGTTGTGCTACCAATTTTCCTTCCAACATTGTGTGAATAACTGTATCTTTGCTGCCATGCCTGACATTTGGCCTGGAAAAAAGAAATTCGGTCAAGAGCAATAGATATCGTACATTTCAATCCGCCACATATGCTCATCAACCATATAAACCAAAGGCCATAGAACTTCAGCCTTCATGAACTCAACTATAGAGCCCTCTGCCACCTGTAGATGTGTCGGGGTATAACTTCCGCGGCGTTCCTTTTCCCTCCCATCATGACACATTAGACATAAAATCCGAGACTCCCCCGTCCTTAATCTTCCCTGGGTATACCGTGACAAAAGACTAAAAAAGCAAAACAAGAAACAACGCCTTCTTCTGTTATTGTCATCAGTGACGTCTCTAAAAGAGGCCATCATCCACAATAACAAGACACAGTCATCAATACATGACGGCATCAAAACCCAATACCCGTAAAACACCGTAACATAGAAAGTCGAGGAGTCTTGCAATACAAGATGCTACCTTTCCTTTCCCCAAAAGGGGACTGTTCGAGTGTTGCCCGGTCGCCAAATTGATCTTTTGCTGTGCTATATGTCGTATTTTCTGTGGTTCGCTTTGTTAGAAATTAGCGTACAATTGAGTATCACTCCAACTTTGAGCGTGTGTTCTGACCGGCCAGGCAATATCCGTGACGTGGACCGTAGTGTGTGTCGTTGTAGCATAATCTGGGGTTTATCAGTGCTTGTCCAACGATGAGTTTCGTTTCTCAAAGAATGGCTGCCATGGTCAACCAATAACAGACTTCCCGTAGAATACTAAAGGAAGTTTGAATTCTTACCATGCCGTCATTAAAATTATCAAAAATGAGCTCGCAACACCAAAAGAACTCGCAGCCTCGTTATGAGTCAGTAAGCAATCAGGAACCCGCCCAGTGGGGTCACCAACTCACGCATGGCCTGACTTTCAACCTCGATATCCTCTACTCTCGGACCTCAACAGCGCGATCCCCACGACGATGCACAACCCGAGAATCAGGCAAGGACACACTATCAGGATGGCTGCGTACACCTTCCAGTCCTCCTCGTCTAGGTCGCGCAGGTCCTTTGTCCACTCGGGCATGTTGATGGACCCCGCCTGCACGAGCCAGGCCACGATCCAGATGAGGATGAGGATGACGGTAAAGATGAACTGCCAGGCATGGTAAAAGCCCTGCAGGATTGAAGAAAACGAGAAACGTGCCATTTCGAACAGTTGCTCGCTTAGCTCAGATACGTAGAAACAAGATGGCGCCGTGCTAGAAAAACGTTGATGCAAGGTCCCAAGTAATATCCTCTCCTCCGAAACAAAGGCATGTCACGCGGGCGATGCAAGCTGACGGCGCTCAAGCAGACTTCTTGATTCGTCTCTCGGGGCCCGAAAAATGCGTTGTTCGGAAGCCTCGGATGTCACCAAACCCCGGTCTTGCATGGTAGCAGCTTATCGCGGGAGCAGGGGTCCGCCCACTGCGGAGTGTTAGTGGGCTATGAGTCCGTGAGCAATCGGGTGGTTGGTTGAGGGCGCTGACCTGATGCACAGCCCTCACCGTAACTTGGAATAAACACGCAGGACGAATTACCAGTTGCGTAAGAGCAGGTTAAGGTTAAAAGAGTTGCAGTCATGGTGGGTTCGGTATCCATCGTAACGTCTATTGTTACTTTGCTCAACCCGAGAAGGACTCTGGAAGTTTAACTGCGAGCATCGACATGAAGGCCTTGACAGGCTTGCGGGCTTATGGCGTCATTCACGTCAAAACAAGGCGCAGCTGAGGCCCGACAAAGCTGTACAGGGGTTGTTTAGCGGCGATCATCGCGGGGGCCATGCACGTCGGGAGAGTTGGCAATTGTCGAGATTCTAGGGTAGGAAGACACACTCATATTTTTATCATAGAGGAAATGTCTTTTCTGTATTTAATAAAAAAAGAAACATTGTCTCTCCTTGGTTAAGAAGCGATCAAGTAAAAAAACAAACCCCATCCCCGGTTATCGAATGTCGTCCCATGTCCCTTGGCGAAGAGGGACAGTGCGCGACATGGGGCGAGCCGAGAAGCCTTGAGGTCTCAGAGCCTCAACTAGGTCACACATGCTTTGGCAGCAACTGGGAGCAGATCAATAGCATCCTGCCAATACAAATAAGCAAAATCCGAATTCTTCCTATTACTCTGAATAAAGAAGACAGAAAGAAAACGGCGCAGCTTCCTCCATGCACGTGTTAAGAGAAAGGATACACAACAGGAAAAGTAAACGTCACAAAATTTTTGATTCATTCACAGTCCCGGAACCCACAGCCTGATTAATTACGTACCTCCCCAACCATGCCATCAAACATCGTCCAGTTTATCCTGTCATGTTTTTTCGTCAGTCGCTGAAAGGCTTGGCATTAGCCTCTGCCATGGGGACTAGGCTAGATTTGATGGTTCTCTGGGGATTCTTAACAAAGAGCGAGGACGTTGGTTCCAAAGTATTGGGCATGCGAGGTGTGCCAACTCTTCTCCCTGATGGATCGAACCGGGATTGGTCTCTGAAAGTTGGCTCGGCAAATTCTCAGTTAACAGAAATATTCGTGAAGTGAATCTTGAGCTTCTGTAGGTCCCGTAATGTCTCTTTTGTTGAAATTGGTTGCATAACGTGGGGGTACAGTATGGAAAACGCTAGGAACAGCTCCAGGCAGTCTCCTTGCCTTGAAAGGATGCGAATTGGAGCACTTTGCTGCATAAGTAGAGACGTGGACCATCGTGGTCCGTCAAGGAGTTGAAACTTCTCCAACATGACTCAATTTCAAATTTACTGTATTTTCGAGGGAGACATCATTCAGTGAGAGATCGACATTTGCCTTCGGAATGGTGCCATATCCAACCATGACTTCGTTGAGAACTAGTCTTTGTTTCCCGCCACTGTGCCCTTAATCTGCGGGACGAGGTAGTCCTTGATATACTGGTCGTTCCTCCATCCAGACCAGTCAGGCTTCTTGATTCCCCAAGAATCGTCAAACTCCTGAATGCCTTGTCTGGTGTAGTATCGACCAACAATAACCCAAATGAACCAGCTTGCTTGAGCCTCGGGCAGGTACTCCGAAAGGCAGCTCATGTATGTCTTGGCCTTGTTGTAGTTGTCACCTTCCATCGAGTGTCCAAACTCAGTGAGCATGACGGGGAAAACATTCTTAGTGGCGGGATCCGACTCGTTCATAGCCTGGAAGCCCTTGGTGTAGAGGTTGTATCGGAGCGAGTTGCAGCTTCCAATGCTGTTCTCGTAGTTGTGAATCTCCAAGACGAGCTTCTCACCATACCCGGCAAAGTCATCTCGGCTGAACTTCTGGGTGCTTGGATCCAACGCTGCTCCTGTGAAAAGGGGAGTGACAAAAGTGTCATAGTTAAGGCCAGAGATAATGATGAGACTATCGGGATCGGCCTCATGAACGGCATCAGCTCCTTGGCGCATGAACTTGTACAAGTCTCTCCAGTTGTACGACTTGCTGCGGAGGTCTTCGTTGTTTGTGGGAGGTCGGGGCTCATTGCGGAGAGACTGGGAGATCTTGGCAGGCCAGCTTCGGCTCTGTGAAGAATTAGCATCTTCCGAGGAAGATTTAGATTCGTTAGAGGATACAACTTACGTGAGCTGCCATGTAGGCATTGCCACGGGCCCATTTGTCAGCGTCAAACTCGGTGTCTCCCCACCAGGTGTTGCCGTCTGTGCCGCCGCAGCACCACTTTCCACTAGAGATGTGGTTGTCAAGATTGATGTAGACATGCTGCTTGAGGCATTCGGCAGCAATAGCATCATACACCTAGACATTATGTGAGCTATGACATTTATGGCATGGCGGTTGTTGACTGATATCCGTGGGTACATACCTCCAGTCTCTTCGTCTGAGGTGTGAAGGACGGGTTGTTCTCTAAGACCTTGTTCAAGACAATAGTTCCATTCTCCTTGCCCAGTCCTTCTTCAAAGGCGGTTTGAAGATCAACATCCTCGCCGTTGTTGTCGTAGATCTGGTCAACCAGCTCCGTGGCAAAGGTCAGTCGAATGGCATTCATACCAATCGACTTGATATCCGCAATGACTTCCTGGATGGACTGATACTGAAGGCCCTCGGGGACCATCACTTCACCGTGACCGGGCCAGTTGGCACCGGCAAGAGTGACAGTGTTGCCAGCAGCATTCTTGATCCATCGACCAGATGTAGTGAACGGTCCATTTGGCCAGGCAGCCAGCACAGGGGCTGAGCAGAGGCCGAAAAAGGCCAGAGACCTTGAAAGATACATGATGTAGTCAGAGCGACTCGACGGGTTGGGGTGGAGTTGAGGGAGACGAGAGAATGGCAGTTGCATCGTGGAAACATTTCGCGCATTTATACAAGTTGTTTGCTTGACTTATTTTATGGACCTATACTGTATCCACCCCGAGATCGACGGTAATACGAGTACCTGGCCAGTCTTGGCCTCAAGGTAGCAAGGGGACGCAGTGGCCTGGTCAACTCGAAGCCGCGTTTCCACAGATCACAAGGTCTAGCATAGTGATAGCTTTCGGAAAGTCTCCCGCTATACTCTGCAACGTCAAATAGGCGTGCCAATGAGAAATCCCAAACAAGCCCGGAGGAGATACCCCGATGCATCCCGTAAAGGAAAAGTAGCGTGTTTATCAGATGGCACTCTGTCCACCCCGCATTAACTTCCCCGCCTTTCGGGATGGAAACGGAATGGAAGAAGCTTAAAGTTGACGCTATCGGCTCCGTCATCCCCGATGGTCCGGCGTGTCTTTGTTAGGGTCGCATTCAGTGAGGGGATTCGCATGGTCGGCTCCGATATCCCCGGACTGGACGGTCAATGGAAACATGATCGGTGCACGTAAATGGCTGAATCAAGGAGTTCTTGAGCTGGTATCGTTATGAGAGACGGGTTAAGTGACGTAGGAATGAGTCTGTGCCCTACTGAGTGTCTTTATCTCCTCAAACTTGGTTTTCTTCATGCCACTCACCCGAACAAGCTCTGGCTTCACTCGAAATATGAACTGAAGAGCACAGAATAGAATCTCGAGCTTATTCAATCATTCCAGCTATGGAATAAGATCTCATTCTCTCACTTGACAACATTGAGAAAGTTTACATGAGTTGCAGGGATTGAGAAAACCTGCCGAGGTTCCCAGAAGCGGGGGAGCTCGGCACGCACGTGGCACCTCGACGATGACCACCGAGGATTCAACTTGACCTTGTTGTAGGAGTCTATCGACATTAAATCACGCCACAGTCCAACTTTCACGATACATCATACCATTAATCACCATGGCCAATAGGACCGACCCGAAGCCGTCGACTGGATCGCTTGCAGAACCCGATTCAGCCAGCTACTCGTCCTTCCAGCGCGACATCTACCAGGCATTTCGGCCACCTCTCTTCTCAACCAAACCCTCAGAATGGGAGGCACTGGCCCGGTCTAAAGTGCCACCGGCCAACTTCGACTATGTCCATGGCTCTGCGGGCACATCCGCCACTGCCAGCGCCAACGTTGAAGCCTTTTCTCGTTACCGCCTCCGACCTAGCTGCTTGGTCAATGCTACCAGACGCGATGTAAGCATAGAGCTGTTTGGCACAAAGTACGGTAGCCCACTACTGGTCGCTCCCATTGGCGTTCAAAACATTATGCATTCCGACGCCGAAGAAGCCACGGCCAGGGCTTGCCACAACGTGGGAATCCCCATGATCCTGTCTAGCGCTGCGACCCGAACGATAGAGCAGATCGCCGAAGCAAACGCTGACGGGGACCGCTGGTATCAACTCTACTGGCCCAAGCCACAGTGTGAAGAAATCACCGCGAGTCTTCTGAACCGGGCAAAGAATGCAGGGTACAAAGTTCTCGTTGTCACTCTGGACACTTTTATCCTTGGATGGAGACCATCAGACCTCGATACTGCCTACTTGCCATTCATTTGGGGCCAAGGTTGTCAGATTGGACTCTCAGACCCCGCTTTCAACAAGCTGTTTGAGGAGATGCAAAAGAATGATCCGCGGAGCGTTAGTGAGAAACTGGCCGAGTTGTGGGCTATCATGAGACGACCTGGCACCTTTAAAGGTGCTGCCAAGGTACTAGGAAATGTCAACATCTTGCAAAAGTCCAAAGCTTGGATAGATGTCATGAATTCGGGCACCTACCGCGAATGGGAAGATCTCAAAGTATTGAAGAAACTCTGGGACGGCCCGATTGTCCTCAAAGGCATACAAACCGTCCAAGACGCACATAACGCCATTGAATATGGATTGGATGGTATCATCGTCTCCAACCATGGCGGTCGACAACTAGACGGAGCGATAGCGTCACTGGATGCCCTCGCTGAGATTGCGGCAGACGAAAAAGTCAAAGCCTCCAACTTGACACTTCTGTTTGATAGTGGTGTCCGAACTGGATCAGATGTGCTCAAGGCACTGGCTCTGGGCGCGAAGGCTGTCTGTATTGGTCGTCCTTACGTGTATGGACTCGCTGCCGGTGGACAGAAGGGTGTGGAGCATGTTCTCAAGTGCTTGCTAGCGGATATGGACAACAGCTTGGGAAATTGCGGCAAGAAGAGTATTCGTGATCTGAGCAGGGATGATCTTCAGACCCTGCCACAGTCAAAGTTGTAGACTACTCAATATTTATCCATTGTGAGTTGTGATAGAAGAGAAGGATGCACATCGATAGAGAAGCTTGCTGATTTCCCAAATCACACGGGGAGGAAAACAGGTTTTCTTCTACACAGTTATACAAGAACTCTCTTTTTTTACAGTATAGAATGTCACATCGTATGACCAANNAGCCATTCATTTAGTTAGAAAGCAAGAGCTTCAATGCACGTCAACATCCCTCGTCAACTGTGATATAGAATGATTAAAACCTGTCAGTTAGAGGCAATTATAGCAAGAAGTTGGTATAGAAATCCGAGGCCAAATCAAAGAGACATCAGCGAGGAGTTGCTGACTTGCACAAATCTTTGCCAGCGATCAAGCCAGATAGGTCGCCCTATTTGTAAGGAACTTCCTCAAGAAGCCTTTTCGAGTGCATACTCTCAGCCTTTATTGCTATCGGGAACATCTTTTTCGTCCCAGCGACAAGAATTGCTATGAAAACCAGTCTCAATTACCCAGGCGTCAATGATCCTTCACGTGAATAGTTCCACAAGGGCATGACGTCATTGATGAAACTTCCCGTTCCCGTTCAAGATTTAACAGCTGACGTACTTGGTTCAAACTCAACACCAGAAACACAATCATGCAAGATTTAATGTTCGGAATGCCCATGTTATGCTCAGCTGTTTGAGATGGTCCATGAAACAGCATGTGACGGACGGATAACTCGGCATGAAGCTACAGGGATCCCTCCCTAGGTGGACCTAGTTGATAACCATCACCACGTTTCAATACAACGCGTTGACAGCTTCTCAAAGCAGATTGGATTCTTTTTTAATGTTTCAAACCTCATACCGCTATTTATTCAACACAGTTCTTCCAGAGGCTCTGATTGGCACCTCAAACCCCTACTCACGATTCAAAAGTCCCGCCCCTGTGTCGATCATGACCTGTCGTCGCGTTACCTCGTCCCCTCATTGGCTGCGGGTCCTTGGACCAAAAGTCCTGCTAATACGCTGCCATGATGGCACGTGGGGTTTGTGTATAGTCCTTATCGCACGGCATTGGCTAGGATTGGTTGAAACACCTGCTGTTTTGGTGAGTTTGCTCCGTCGGACTGGGAATACTAGATTTGGATCTTTTCTGCATGCTACACCGAGGGATTTACCTTTGATTTTTGTTTTATGTGAACGTGGGCTGGACTATTTAGTCCCCGGTGCCCAGCCTTGGTCTTTTCCTCCCTACTCAGCGAAAGCCACATTACAGCCTTTCTCTCAACCCAACCCGTCAAGATGGCTTATACACGATTTTTGATCCCTCTGGCTCTTGTGTCGGGCGCTTCTGCTGCCTCGAGCAAATCCTGCCCCCGCGACCTGCCTCTTTCATGCCACAACACCACTGCTGTCGCTGATACATGCTGCTTCATCCCCGCGGGTCAGCTCCTCCAGACCCAATTCTGGGACGCCAAGCCCGCCGCAGGCCCATCTGGTACGTTAAGATGAGCTTAAAAAGGTCCCCGTTCTGACCATGCATAGACTCCTGGACAATCCATGGTCTCTGGCCCGACTACTGCGACGGCACATACCCTCAGTTCTGTGACTCAAGCCGTGAATATGATGACATCAGAGGCATCGTGTCCCAGTTCCTCGGCAATTCGACCCTGTCCTACATCAACAAGTACTGGGTCAGTGACAACGGCGATGATGAGTCTCTGTGGAAGCACGAGTGGGACAAGCACGGCACTTGCATCAGCACCCTGGAGCCCGATTGCTACACCGGGTACAGGACCGGCGCCGAGGCAGCAGATTACGTCAAGAGGACCGTTTCCCTGTTCAAGACACTTCCCACGTACAAGTGGCTCGCAGAGGCTGGTATCGAGCCATCCGAGTCCAAGACGTACACTGCCAGCGAGATCCAGGACGCTCTTGAGGAACAACATGGTGCGCAAGTGACTATTGGCTGCAGCAGCAAGAACCTCAATGAAGTTTGGTATCACTTTAATGTGCAGGGATCGCTTCAGGAGGGCACTTTTGTTCCTTCGGACCCTGATGGAAGCAAGAGCAGCTGCCCTGACTCTGGCATCAAGTATCTGCCCAAGACTTCTTAACATGGGCCCAGAATCGGTCCTGGCATTATGTCGGCGCAACGCCTGCTATTCGTGCGTGTGAAAGACTGATCCAAAGAGGAAACGTACATAGATAGACGGATGAATAAACACAGTACATGAGCCCATGTCTTAACAAGATGGGATTCGCAATGCCAAGACTCTTGAGTAGGTGCTCCCTGACCAGCAAGTATACATGCATTGCATTGGCCTTTCTGGTCTTGACAAAGCCTGCATTCTATCATGCGGCACAATCCTTCAGGCACATAACAGGAACGACCGGCTGCTTGGCTGATTCGAGACGATATATATAATTCCAAGTAGTCTGTAGCTGATCTCGTTCCTCGCGGTAATTCTACACAACGGGGCTGGTCTCCTCATCAATCTTGATACCGAACGCACCCGTAGCAGTAGTGTAACTCTCATTAACAGCCTCGCTCGCGTAAACTCTCATCTTCTTCTCATAAGCAGCCGTGACACCAGGCTTGTAGCCTCCAGCTTCACGCAACAACCTTCCCAACAGCGCCGAGTCTCGAACAGCAGTGTTGGCACCGATGCCTCCCGCGGGAGTCATGGAGTGGACAGCGTCTCCAATAACCGTCACGCGAGGCTCGTTTGGCCATTCTGGCACACCTGATGGGGTGGAGCAGGTAATCTTCCAGAACGCAGCTTCAGACTCGTTCATCTCGTCGAAAAGCGGCTTGAAGCGCGGGTGCCAGTCTTTGGTAATTGACTTGGCAATGTCTGCAGCCTGTTTTCCCACAATGGTGTAGTCGTCGTTGGGAGCCCGGATCACGCCTGGTTCTCCTCCCATGGTCCAACCAAACTGGACATCAGGGTCGTCCATCTCGCCGGGGCGGACATTGGTGATGATGAAGACGGCACCGTCAGAGCGTGTGGCATCTCGCAGTCGGAATACACCTTCACCAAGTCCCTTGAATGCAGTGGTTGGTGCCTGGCCGTGGATTCCTCTGGCGCCAGTGTCGTAAACCTTGAGCTTTCCGCCCGAGACCTGCTTTGCAACCTTGGAGTAGATGCCTTCACCACCGACTAGCATTGAGCCCTCAATCGACTTGGTGCCATCCGAAAAGATGGCCCGGACGCCGTCATCGGTTAACTCGTAGCCTGTGACGTTCCTGGACCATTCAATATGATCTTCACAGCCCTCGGCAAAGATCTTGCGCATATCTCCTCGAGCAATGCGGACAACCTTTCCACCCCGTGATGCCAGCTTCTCGGGCACGACATGCTCCGTCTGCTCGCCCGTCACAGCATCAAAGGCGGAGAAGCCACTACCTCCAGTCTTGCCGCACTTGTCCCAGAAATGCTCCCACGTCTTGGCATCAAGGACTGACTCGATGGCATCGAGACCCTCGGCGGATAGACGAAGTCGGTATCCTTGGGCGCGAAAGACAAAGGACTCATCGCGCTCGAAGATGCGGAATGGGATCTTGGATAGTCGAAGGGACTGTGCAAGAAGAAGAGATGCGAGGCCGGAGCCTGAGATGAGAATTGGCTTGGCTACCGACATGTTGGTATCCGTGAGATGGAGAAGCACAAGTCGTGGTGGAGAGTCGCGAGGTTAAAAGATAAGGGTCGACTTGGAATGCTCGCATCAGCCAGTGACGCCTTACCGCGCGGCTTACATCAGCAATATGACCTTGGAAGTCCATTTTCCCCGCTCGGAAGCTCCTATTATTAATACAATTTAGCTGCTTCAGGTTTGGGCTTCAGCGCCATCAACTTGGCTCGGGCCTAGGGTAGCTTTCCGGAGCTACGAAGCTTGATGTCTCAGGGCCGAGATTGATGCTATCTTTTACATGTCCCGCGTCGGCAAATACAATTGCTAATTTCTGCATTATTGAAATTAGCTTGATTTATGCCTCTTCCCTTTATTCTGCCTTGACATTTGAGCAGTAACTGATCATATGGTTCGTGGTCGAAGAGAGCGTCTTGTATGCCCGCGTTGGCGTGGGCAGGCCAGCTCATCCTTCCGGAGTTTTCGGATCTGCAAAATTTGGACCCTTGTTTGCTTCGTAAGCGGCATATACCCAAGATAGTACGTTGGTAGTTACGAATCTCCCAAACCCTATCTTGCCAAGCCTAGGTTGCAGCACTAACGCAGGGCCTGATGTGAACTGGTCTAGAGCCGCTTAGTAGATAGTTGGAGGTAATAAAGGAATAGTCCACCCGAAACTGCTCACCGTGTCAAGAATCATCATACCGACAAGGTCTCATGTGCAGTGATCCAGGGTGAACAGGCTGACCGACGTCCTTAAATCGAGACCACAGTAAATATCGCTCACCCGGATATTTATCAACAGTGGAACTAAAAACATCATGAATCTCTTGATAATTCATATAACTACACGAAATAAATCGCTAATACTTCAAGGCTTTGCAAATTGGGTATCTAAACCAATAATGCCAATGCGTACACCCCATAGTGGGCAGTCTCTCACAAGACCTATAATGTCATATCTCGTCTCGTCTCGCCAATTTAGACATTAGCTCCGCCGTCTCTGTTGTCCGATCCCCTGTTGCCCTGTTCACTGTCGTCCTGTCCCCTTTCGTCTCGCCTACTCTCCGATCGTCGTTGCTCAGTATCGCCCAGCAACTCATACTCAGGCTCATTCGTCGGTAGCTCATGTGGTCCTTGATCGATGGGGAGTTCTGCCGGTTTGTCGCTGCTCACTGCACGGTATCCTTCTTGGTGCATCTGCTCTGGACTCATGGGGTCTTGTTGCGTGACCTCGGTGTTTGAAGACCTTCTTCTCCGGCGGATGACCATGAAGATGGCGCCCGCTGCAGCCAAGGCGCCAAGACTTACGCCAACACCAATACCCGCCTTGGCTCCGGTAGATAGACCACTCGCTGGCTCGGATGTTTCGCCATCGTGGTTGTGGTTCGAGTTTGATGATCCAGTTGAATCGTTGTCCTCCTCCTCATTATCATCCGAGTCGTCGTCGGAGGGTGTTGGTGCATTTTCGTTCACAGTCGCCACCTTCTTCGCATCCGCCCACGTCCCATAATCATCCAGGTGTAGTTCCATAACATCCTTCCCATTTCGATAAAAGATCCATACATCTTGAGATTCCGGCGCGGCAACTATCGCCAGACGAGCCGACTTTTCACCAGCCTTGGGCCACTTCTTCTCCCCTGGATCTTTGGCAAGTTCCCATCCCTCCTTCCCGTTGGTGATCTGATGAAGTTTCGAGTCTGTGCCGATGTAGAAGATGTTCGTCAAAGATTCTTCGTCCGACGCCAGGGCGAGGCTGACCGTCGTCGCGTCAAGTTCAGGAAGAATGAATGGTACGTCCTTTGACCAGTCAAAGGCATATTTCGACGTTGCGGTTTTGTTGGTCGGGGCCGGGCTCTTGAAGCCTAGTGGGAGGGAGCCTGTTGTTTCTCGAGTCAGTGTCCATATCACATGCCTCCTCCTTGAAGCTTCATCGCGTCGAGGCCGGGAGGGAGGTTAACATACTCAGACTCCACTTGTCCTTGTTCTCCTCCTTGTATCCAGCAATGGCAAAGTTCTCCCCATCATATGGGAAGATCACCGACATGTTGAGACCACTCATCCTCGCTGCCCCCAGTGCCTTGCCGTGTGGTTCGACCTGGGACACGGGTCCAAGGTATACCCAGTCAGTATCATCGTCGTAAGCCAGTACGTTGACCTTTCCATCCTCATCGTGATAGAAGACCCGGTTTCCGCCGGACTCGCCAAGTTCCACCACTGCTAGCCCTGTATTCTCGTGTATAGACGGCGCGCCTGCGTCCTCGCTGACCTTGTACTCTCCACCATCTTGGAGTTCGTAGTCGCCCGTCTGCCAGTTACATGTCACGTCCGCGTTGACCAAGGAATTGTCGCGTGCTTGAAAGAAAACTGAAGCCTAGCACATTGCTTCGCGTCAATATCTGGCTCAGAGAGGCGAGGAATAGGGCACAGGTCACTCACGACTGTCGTTTCCAACTCATCATCGTACCATCCAACCACTCCGAGAGGCGTCGCTGCCTTCGGCTTGGCCTTGATTGGAAACTTGTGCATCTTGTCTGTCGGAAAGACGGCCGAGCCATTACTGTTGCAAGCGGTGTGCACAAGATCGCCAGACCCAGGATCTTGGAATGCAAAGTGAGGTGTGATGGCATACTCCGACCATGTCCACCAACCCGTCATTCCCATAGTCGGATTTGCGAGGAGCAGGAGCGGCCCCAAGGCCGTGGCGACAAGTGGCCGAGGCATGTTCGGCGGATGATCTGATTGGGGGTAGGGACACGTCGAGGAGCAAAACCCGAGGCCAAGGCTTGCTCAGCTTGATGGGATTTCCATCCGGGCAGAGCGTGGGGAAGATCGAAGGAGGATGGCAAACGGCACACAAAAAGGATCTAGTCCAAAAGTATGATGTTAAGGTTAAAGTTGAAGGGACCCAAGAATTAAGAAAAGCAATGGGCCTCGAGGACAGGGTCCAATTTCGCCTTGCTGGGCAAAGAGATGCAGAAAAAGCGTAGCATCCGGCGCATACAGGGCTTTGGATTTGCAGGGGTTGACAGGCACGGCAGGCTGACAAGAGTCAAGGATTAATCCGCTAGTGCTGATTTTTGGCTGCTTATATGGCATGAGCCTGAAACGTAGACGAGCTTTGCCGCAGCAGGCTCTGGAAGTGCAAGACTTGATGTGTCGGGCTATTGTGCCAGACACGGCTTTTGGTCTTTGCCAAGACTCCAAGACTCTTGGATTCAGGGGATAGGGGATTGCCAAGTCTCTACCAAGCTCAAGTTCTTGTCGTTTCCATGCCAGGCCTCACCTTTCATCCTGTCTCTGAACTGCAAGACGTGGCTCCATCTCGGATGACGGCAGCAGGGTTCAGGGGTTCATTGGCACACAGCCCCATGCAATTCAGCCCCAAGCCGCTTCGCCCATCTCCATCATCCATTGGTGGGCAACGGCGAATAATATGCCCAATTGAGGAGCACTCATAACAACATGAGACCCTGGCCCCATCAACCAAGCCGATCCTCCGGCCCTACTCTTGCCCAAAGGCCCTCGCTTCCGACATCCGTGATTGCAAAGGCGGATACCGTACCCGCGATTTTTGCAAGCCTTACGCCTTACGGCTGCAGGTCAGATCCTGACCGTGTATATCACTTCCCCAATGTGTCAGTAAGCAATCGGAGGCGTCGTGTTTCAAATGACGCGAAGAGGAGGTATTTTGCGAGTTCGATCCGTTGGCTAATATCGCCAAAATTAAGTTACCCGGTGTTGTTATGCGCGCTGACACCTACGGAGTTATATCGAGGAAAGTGTGCAGGAAAGCGTCGTTCAAAAGGTACACCGCCTCCGAAGACAACGAGAAGAAGCAGTGGCATTTCATGATTTACAAAAGGGCCTGCCTGCGTCTGTCAATACGGGAAGAGTAGCGAGGGCCCTTCAGGGCTCTTGATTTAGGCTATAATACGGAGTAATGAGAAGTCGAATCTACCCACACTGACAGGGGCGCTTATTCACTCAAGCGGGTGAGAATGGAAAGACACAATGCAAGAAATCAGAGACTATTTCAAGTCACGTTGACTGCCCGTCACTAAACTTCATCTTTAAGCAACTCATCAAACGAAAGCTCCATCAGGGCCGCTTCCAGCTTCTGCTCTGCTACACTCCCCCTTCGTTCCCTCGCACGCGCATACTCGAGGTCTTCAGTGCTCAAACTCTCCTCTTCAAGCGGCTTCTCGTCCATTTTCTTCTTCCCCGCAAAGAGCTGGTCAATGTCGTCCTGGTCAATGTTGCGAGTCAACGAAGAGCCCTCCTTGAGAAATCGACGAAATTCATCCAACGTTGGCGTGTGAGCTGGATTGATCAACGTAACACTCAGGAACGCCGCCGATACAAAGTTGAGAGCCAGCTGTGGCCACAGCGGGCTTCTTCCATGGATGGAGAGCCCGGTGGTTGACGAAACTCGATTGTGCGACTGTTTGGGTGGTCTTTTTTTCATGACGCTGAAGTTCCATCGGTACGATTTATCAGGTGAAATGAGAATAGCCAGCTTCCCATGACCCTTTGGCCCCTCAAGTGTGTCGATATCTCGAAAGATATTCTTCATCTTCATGCCCCGAAAAGCAGGGCTGTACCGGTTGCTCTTGAAGAGTCCATTTCGCAAGCGGTGCCCGGGCATTAGCGAGTCGATCCATCGTTCATAGTACACCACCGCCTTTGCCACCCTCTTCAGCCCCTTCAAACTCCAGCCACCCTTTTGCAGGATATGTAGACATGCGTGCCGCAAGAATTGGAAGGCACAATGCTGAACCGACTCTCCAGAGCCGGCCAAAGAACAAGCACATCGTTTCTCCAATCCTTCCGCTTCCCGTTGGAGTAGGTTTTGGCAACCAGCTCCACGCCCCAGTTTGTCTTTCTGTTTTGGTGAATACTGCCGTCAGATGTGATTGTTCATCGCTTGTAGATGAGGTCTTTTCTGTAAAGAAGGACGCCGTTCCTTATTGATATTTTTGACAGTAGAGTGCTCAACTCTTGGGTGAGTTCGTCCCACTTTTCGACCTTGGCGAGAGGTATCAGGAGAAGTTCCAACTCGATGCCGAAGAGAAAGATGTCATGAGGCATGTTGTGTAAAGTAGGTCGAGGGTGATATTCATATGGGTCGGGTAGAACCAAGTGGCAACGTATGCATGCCGCCGTCAAGGATGGTCAAGGAGCAAGAGGAAACCCCATGGGCTCGGGAACCTCGTTATATACCCTTCACTTGATGCTCTATCTCATCGGGTTGCTTACTTTTGACCTGGCTAGCCCCCATCACCCATTGCATTGGTTGGATGAAGTCGAAACTTACAAGCAGCTCAGTTAGGTCTGCATGCCTTGCAGTAGTGGCCCGATCACGCGGCACGCCATGACTTGGCATTCGCATTCTGGGTACTTGGCTCCATTCATGGAGGTATAGGGCGGATATCTACTGGCCAAGAACTGATGGGGGCCAAGGCAAGGCTTTCAGCTGCCTTGAGTTGAACACGCTTCTTGGCATCAATAGACCAGGAGAAGCTGAAGGAAGTGATCACCAGGTTCGAAAAGAAGGAACGTTTCTGTATAGGAGATATGTTTACCTCTTTCAACCTGTCTGCCACACGTCCACGACACTGTAGCCAAAGTCAATACACGCCATCACGCGTCGCCGAATAAGAGTGCAAGTCAGTGATTTTTGAAGCATGAATTAGTTTCGTATGTCCAGAAAGCCCACAAGTGTATTTAAAATTCTTACGGCTATAAGCCTCCTATCGATTTACAATTCGCCCACCGACGTCCGCTACCTAACCTCGGGTCAATGGTTTGCGGGCAGTTCAGCCGGGTTTTGGTTATTCGGTAGCTCATAAACTGGCGTCTGTGATGTTTCTGGTTTATAACCATCAGGTGACTGGGGGTACGGCGGAGCTTGGGTGGACGCAGGAGTACTCTCGGTCTGCCGTTTCCTCCGTCGCCACAAGAAGAATGCTGCGAGTGCAATGGCCAGAACACCAAGTACTGATCCAATGACGATACCCGCGATAGCACCGCCAGAAAGGCTACTGTCATCAGAGCCGTTAGGGTCTGTGTCGGGCTGACCTGTTTGGTTACCGGAGTCGCCTGTTGTCGTTGCTGAATCGCCAGTTGACTCGGGAGCCTGAGCATGGTTAGTGATTGATGATTAAGAGGGGAAGTTGTACTTGCGTTCGAAAAGACGGTACTGTACGCCGCGTCGTCGACGTTTTTCACACTCGTCATGAGCCACCGCTGTCTCCTTTGGTAGCCATCGAGGTTTGGGCTCATATACACCGGACCGCTTGGGATGACGTCGAGGTGATATTTACTGCCGTTGTGTTCGTTGATGAAGCGGTACGTGTCATTCTTTCCCCATAGTGCCACATCCCATTGCTGTCCATCGCTACCGTCACTGTTTCGTAGACAAGCGCGCGTGCGTCTGTTCTCGACCGACTCGCCTGGCCGATAGCAGACGGCGAACTGCTTTCGTGTCGTGGTTTCGGAACATCGGAGGGCGTAGCGACCGGGTATCTTGCCTATCGGTTGCTGGGCGCGCGTGGTAAGAAAAGTAGTCGAGCATCGCGCTGTGTGATGAACTCACGAATTGCCAGTATGTCTTCCTCTTGGCCACGGGAAACACCCTGAAATCCCCATCGTCCCAAGGCTGCAGCATCGACTTGAAGTCCCCATCGTAATCGTCCACATTCTCCTCGGTCATATGATACCAGACATTAGGATCGATGTCGGTCGCAGCTTCGAGCTTCTCCATGATTGCGAGAGATGTAGTGGGCAAAAAGGAAAGGATGGAACAAACAGGGTGGAGCAAAGAAGACAACAAGGCATGGTAAATGGGATAAGACGTCAGAGGCAATCATCCTGTCAGACGCTAGGAGCAGCCGTTGCTTAGTGGCGGCGAAGATCGACGGCGGTCGCACCATTCACAGCGCGGAGGATGGAGCTTTGGTAACTCGGCAGGGGGCGAGATGGGCTCAGCGTTGCAAGTCATGGATCTGGCTTTTCTCATTTGCTGGAGTGTTTGGTTAATATGGTGGCTCGTTCTCACATGTGATACTCATTGGCTCATCGTCACGGCTCGAATGTGTTGATCATGGAGGATCTCGCTAGTGAGACGACGATCTTCCCTCGGGGTTGACTTGACTGGCTGAGCTGTATTTAGGCAAGGCTTTTTCGCATCGCCGCAGCGAAACATCATAAACTCCAAGGCTACTCAACTGGTATACATTAGTAGAATATCATCTTCTGGCTCGGAACTCACGATGAATGCTGTGGGGGCCGATAATAGACTACCTATAAGGAGAGAAGCTGGGTTATGGCATGGCCACTGGCAAAATCAACAATTGGGGCCGCCAAGTGATGTTTTCTGAACAGAGTTGAGGACCCTGAAAATATCGGAGGGACATTCTACAAATTTCACGTCGATGTTGAGCTACCGGCCGTCTCCTTCACATCTCTGAGCCCTTCTCAACAGCCTGTCTCAACTCCTCGTCCAACAGACCCGTATCAACGTAGTTGATCTCGAACCACTCAGCACCGTCCCTCATGTTTTGCAGGACTCCAGGCACTTGATTCGTGTATTCGTAACGGTAAAAGCTGATTTCATCCTCCCGTCTTTTTCGCAATGAAGACTCAGCACTGTCCAGGCTAGACTCCCCCCTCTTGGTTTTGCTCTTCTTAACCTTCGGATCCCACTGAATGTGCAGGAAACCGCCTTGGTCAGGTTCGTCCCATTCAGCCTGCGGTCTATCAATGACCAATATAGAGCGCTGGCCTGACTCAGGAAACCCGCAGGGTGTCTGGGGGATGTAAAAGTCGGCTTTTCCTGACGCGTTTCTCGTGGCGATTTCCTTGACATTATGAGACTTGCACTTCTCTGCGCGCTCAGCCGGCGAAGCGTCTTCGGGCATAGCCAGGCCGTAGAGGTCGATTCGATCAAGCGTCCCGCGGCCCATGGCGCTTCGCTCGTCCCACGTGTCCTCATATATCTTGAGTGCTAGCTTCTTGAGCTGCTTCATATTCTTTCCGCTATCGGATCGTGTGTCGTATATCTGGATTCCCCATTTGGGCCGCTTGATGGGTACTGGGTTCATGAAGGCTTCCTGGGCTTCCCAGACCGAGCAACAGAGCGTGCCGTCGTGGGAAGGGGCCTCTTCAGCGACCATCCAGCATCTGATTTTGGTTGGAGGTTTGCCTCCTGTCGATGCAGGCCGCGATGGTGGTGATGGTACCGTGTGTGAAGGAGAGTCATCCATAGCTGCTGATAGATTGATGTTGTTTGGTATGTCAGGTGAATCGAGCTGTGGGTTTCAATGTCACTTTCAAGCTTGGAAATCGAGGGTACTTGGTGGTTTAAAGTATGGACAAAACTTGATAGAGCCCCCCTACTTGAGATATATATAGAGAACAGTTGAAATACGACATAACTGCCTGCTGTGTACACCGCTACCACTGCCAAGGTGGCAGTGCTGGCGTGATGTATTTTTGGTTCCGGTGGTTGGGTTGGGCTGTGCTGCCTGGAGTAGGATTCTGCCGTAGCCAAGGGCCAACATTCAGAGCGCTGATAGCCAATTACTGCCTGGAATTGGATCATCCTTCGGCTTCAGCTTTCCATTGTAAGAATGCAAGCCGCGAGGGGCTTGTCACGTTGGGTGTCGATCGGTGTAGGTTTGCAGTCCGGATGGACACCCGGCTGCAACATTGCAAAGTTGCAAGCCACTGCTGTCTTTCTTTAGGAAGCATGGAATGATACACTCGCTGTTAGCGAGATCTCAAATGCAGACCTGAGGATGGTTGTCTGTTATCCTAACGCTATGGGCTGCTCGTTCCCTGCACCTTGGCACAAGCCACTTTACTTCGACAGAACCGAGTAGCCAACGGTGGGAGTGAATATGAAACCTAGCTCACTCAATGCATCTTAATAAAGGGGGTCCCGCTCATTTGTCAATTCAATTCATGTACGATCAGCAGCTGCCTCCATGATTGGACAATTTGAAGTCTGAGAACCGCTTCTGCTAACGGATAACTACTTGTGAAGCAGCATATATGACTCAAATTGCACTACAAAAACTCAGGGCCCCTTCTCATTAGGTTTCTCCTAATAGGGGGAATAGGCATAAGGGGCGAAATACCAGTTGACGGAATGCCAGAAGAATAGCCCGAGCCAGGCCGGCATTCTGACCTCGAAGGAGCAGAATTGTGTGCCCTGAGAATGTCATCGCTCACCAGAAACGACCTCGCCCACCCAACATGCATCCGCTGTTCGGCCGCTCCGAAGAGGGAGGGCGACCTGTCAGCCACGGATCGGTCACCGCTCAGCTTGGCTGTGCCATGTCGACTATGGTAGTGAGACCAACCGAACGCAGCCCCAGTGAAGCACCGATGCTCTTGAAAGCATCAAGAAGGGGAATGACATGGCCTCCGCCAAAAGAATCTGCGGCAACGACGTAGCCGTATACCTCGAGGGTCTGCTCATTGACCACCCATGAGCCCGAGTCACCATCCTGGATTTCTGTCCGAATATCAGTTCAACTGTCTATAGTCATATGGGTAGAAGAATCATGTCGTACGCTGATTGTGATCGAGGCTGAGGACAAGTGTGTCCACAAACGCGGTTCCAGGACCGAGAAGCAGTCTGGAAGGCAAGGGTGACAGAAACCCTCGTTTCAACCCTTCTGATCCGCTTAGTAAGGTGACTGACTGTCTCTTTCCACTGCTGCAAGGTGGCGTGACCGGCATCAAGAGATCTCCAGACCTGATATCCTCGCCCTGAATCTCCCCATTGGATTTTCCTTGGTCGGATACGGTTTGGCTTGTGTTGTTCCATTTCAATCAGTGCCCAGTCATAATAGCGCCCCGCATCCTCACCCATGGTGTTAGGTGTGGCTGTCCGAGTGTGCAGTGAGTCCTCGGAAATGGACCCGATCTTGCCCAGCTCCGGGGACGTCCAAGACGCAAAGGTGTCATAATTGCCTCCTGAGCCCAGCTGGGGATTGTCCACGGCAGGCAAGGACTCAGTCTCCTCGGGCTCTTGTTCGGTCACCTCATCTGGCTCGTCCTCGCTTTCAGAGTCTGAAAGTTGAAGTTCCGAGATATCCAAGGGTTCAGCCCCATCTTTTGTTGTGCCGACTGTCAGGTCATTATCCGAGTCCCATGCAACATGACCCAGTCAGCCGGGAGGTCAGTGTGGAGAGCTGCTTTAGGTCTATGCAGACAGTGGGCAAGAACAGCTTGGAAGCCGTTGAACAACTTTTCTGGGGGTGACCTAAGCCTGGCAGTCTCCTGGATGAGCTGTATCAATTGAACTGTAAACCAAGTAAGTCTACTAGCACCCATCTTACAGCTCTAGGAAATTACTCACGATGTTTAACGTGGTGTCGGAGGCAGTTGCTCGTCATCTCGGCCAACTTGTCGCTGTTTGTGGCCCTGGCATGCTCGAGTTCCTGCCAGAGCTCTAGAAGACGAATTGCTCCCGTATGTATACCCCAAACAATGCGGCCAACGGTTAGGCCATATAGTTTTATATCTCCGTCCCACGACACAGTACTGATGATGCCGCCAAACATGCACCTTCGCTCCATGGCTGAAGGCTTGCGGATAATGATAGGCGCGCCACAGTATGTATCAGCTGTATAACCTTCGCGGCCCCCAATAATAGGAATGAAGATGTCAAAATCCTCGTCTGCATGCTTTGTTTCCAAGGCCTGACCCAGGACAAAGACGTCGAATGAAGGCAGTGTGTCGTCTTCGGGTTGGCACAAAGCCGTAACGGAGCTCTTGTCGAAAAACTTTCTGACTCTCTTGCACTGTTCTTCAGGGCAAAAGGCCACGATGCACGGCTTCGCGTCATCCTCGTTCCGTCCCAAGATCATTAATCGCAGAGCAATTGGTCGGTACCTCCTCCCAGGAATTTTGCTGCGAATGTAAGCCAGCAATGGCTTCTCGATCTGAGCGTGCACATGGCGGAAGCGAGAGAGGGTATTGTTGTCAACAGACTTGTCGAATTCGGCGAGATCGGTCAGCGGAGGGAGCGCTAACTGCACGGCACGGGCCTTGCTCTCGACGGCGACGGCAGATTTGAGTGGAAACGACTCGGCCAACTTGGTATCGGGCGATGTCGATTGGGTAACGTATCCCGAATCCAGTGGTTGGGCTTCATAATACTTCCGCGTTCGCGACAGCTGCGTGATCGTAGGAGCAGCATCCATTTCGATACTCATGGTGGTAGCATCAGCTCAACAATGATAGAAAGAGCGAGGGAAAGAGATTTCACAAAGAGAGGAGATGGTCGCATTTTCAACCCCCCTACAAGCCACAATCCACCCATGTCAACAAACCCACAGGCTGCTCCCGCTGATCTGCCCGCAACTACGCACTGCCACGCAATCAGGCTCTGGCTCTGCACTTTTCCAGGTGCAATAAATGCGCCGCCATGCCCGCAGATGTGAGCGGGATCAGGACATTGACCTCTCTTGGGCCTCGTTATGGTCGACTCTTTGGTATCTCCCTATCCACTCCAGCATGTGACCGATTCCGAGCTGCAGAAGCTCACTCAATCACTCTGGAGCTGGGACATATGCGAGGCCTGCCAGAAACTCGAGACTTGTACCACCGCCAGCTGCCCATGGAGGCGCTCATCTCGGCTGAAGTGGTTCTTTGACTTTTATAAAGATGTCACATCGTTTTATGTTCCGGAACTGCTGCCAGGCAATGCCCCAGGGCTCCGCAACCACCAAGACATTTTCGACATCATTCGGCTATTCAGAGCCCATCCAAACACGAATCGTTCACAATTGACCCAAGAGTATTTCTCTAAGCGGGATAAGCCTCCTCCACCTGCCGACCAGCATCGGGCCTTCAACCTCGCAGTACGGATCATGTCAATGGTCAAGTGCTCAGTCGATAACCAGCCATCCGGTCTACTGGAGCTTGGAATACAGCCGATTCAGTGGCATTCACATAATTCGCTGGCCGAGTTTATGGCCAAGGTCTTCCCCCAAGCTGATATGGGCAATCTTCATGTGCGAGACGATTGGGGCAAGGTTAGAGACCTCAAATCGACTGTAACGGCCAGCAGACTCAAAAAGGTTGCATGCTTGAGGTTCCAAGGGACTGACGATCTGCGGAACCACTTGAAAATGGACATTAAAGAGGGGGTCGTGGAGGTTTTCCGCTGCACGAGCGTCTTGAAGGAGCATCTGACTGCGCATCCAGATGTTCAAGGCTCCATTCCCGCGTAAGATACCTATCCTTCAACAACAGCCCAAACGCCCATATTCACCACTGCAATATCAGATGGAATATTCCAAGACAGGTAGCACTCGAGGTTTTAGATTCCTTGCAGAACGTTCTCTTTCCCTTTGACTCCGGCTCCGAGCAGATCCTCCGTGGCCTGGTGTCCAAGCAATCCTTTGACCCAGACTGCCTGCGATACGATGCTGCCGTCTACCGGGGGGAGGATGAGGGTGACCTCTCTTACAGCTATTTCGGCAACCGCTTGGTTGACCTGTTTGAGGAGCTGGAGGATCCCAGCCCACGCGGTATCCTCGAGACATGGTTCCAGCGCAAGAGCGGCGCTCGCCACGTGATGAAGGCTACGCTGATTGGTGTTATTATTGCCATCATCCTGGGGATTCTTGGCCTCGTTGTTGGGATTTTTCAGGCCTGGGTTGCATATGAGGCTTGGAAACATCCTGTAAGTAACGGGAAGTAAATTGACAGCCACACTAGTTGGGCCCTATTATACAACGAAAAAAGATAGCTTTGAATCTGTACCGATATAGTAGGCCACTAATAAAGTCATGAAGCATCCGGATCCCAGCTTTGACAACGCCTAACGTGACATTACCCCGACTCCCAGATAGCCTAATGACACCGACCGGCCAACTAGCAAGGGCTGCGAAACCACCACCATTCACGGCGCATAACGAGGGCTGTAGTGGGCCTATCTGACCGACTGAACGATGAACCGCTAATCCACAGTACGCAGTCTTGACATCCTGTGAGGAATAGGCCTAAGTCGGGTTAGGCAAGGAGTTCAACAGCATGAGACATGCAACCCAAGACTATTATCCGAGCCTTCAATGAGATGCAAGAGAGTTTCGGGATCAGTCCCTCTTATCTTAGGTAGTAGTCACCACAAGTCTTCGTCGATCGACAGCCGGTGCTTCTACGTCGGCCTCGATAGGGCATTCGATCTAACCTACCGAGCAGCCCTGACAAGCATTGCTATCAACCTGGTCGCTGTATGACCCGACCCGGAATCTGGCATCATTCTTATCAGCCCGGTCTAGGCGAGATATCACCTACGAGGGAATCAAGCTAGGGCACTTCAGCATTCGCCCGTTATCTAGATAGCTACGTAGCTTCCCGCGGCGAGGGGGCGGGCACGGCTCTCAAGGATTGGATTTTGATGGATCCGATACGATCAATTCGATCAGTGTGATAGTGTTCAATACGATGTGGAGCCCAAAGATGATNNTCATCTAACCAAGGCTAGGATATCTTTGTACCAGAGGTTTATGCCGCCACACGAGGGTCAATCCAACACTTTTCTAATCCTTGCAAGCCGTACCTCTGCAGCCCGGCGCTGCGAATGATGCCAGGACCAATAGGCATGCCAGGACCCAGCATACCGCCTCGCGACGACAGGCAGTGCATGCTTTATGTATTTTTGGTGTAACCACATCACCGGAAGTGTTGAACAAGTCAAGGTTTGATAGCCAGTCATCTCAGACACTGCAGGCGATGGCGGCCTACCTGGGAGGTCCAGGACCAACCGTCATCATCCACCTGGCAAGACTGGCGAGACAACATTGCGTCAGCCACTGACAAGAGATTTCTCCGCTCCACGCCTGGTTTCTTGATCTCAATTTCTGTCCCTGGCAGTTGCCCACATTGTCACTTCTTCTCTACCCTAACCCTAAGCAACCATGGCTAGTATAAGCGACTACGAGCTAGCCAGTCTCGAGTCTCTGGATCTCGGCCACAGGCCAAGCCAGGTTTGTTCAATATTGCCTCGTCATACCTACCTAGCCTGTCCTCTAAAAGACCTCCAAGACACGAGAAGATATCAGTCTAGTGCGGTCAGCAACCAAGACCTCTGGAGCGCGAACAAGTCCAAAACAAGACCAACGAGCCTACACACGGTCTGTGCAATATACCCGTCTCAGAGATGTCACCCCAACAAGCCCCTCTGATGTACTGGCATCTTTTAATGATGCAAACGTCTCAAATGAAGCCAGACAGAGTCGCAGATGGGCTCTCGCGGGCCACTTTACTCTCTTCCATCTCCCGGCGGTGGCAGTCACAGTTACGCGTCTCTGCCTATACGCTCGGGAGTTCCACTGGCCTTATGGTCATCCCACTGCCGAGGAGCTCGCCGCCCTGCAATTCGCTGCGAAAGGACACGAGGCCTTGATTCTCATTTCCTTGACGGACGTGTTACTATCTAGGATCTCCTACGGCCTCTTGGACAAGAATGTCGGTGTCCCGCTCGGTTTCATCTCTTCACCCTTCTATCTCGGCTCTCCCATACGATACCTTTTCAGCTCGGAACTATGGTCCGCCATACGACACTCTATCACGAGGCGTCTTTTCCAGAAAACCACGGGAGTGGTCATTGTCATCGCCGCTTTGCTTTGTATTGGGGCGAGCCCCCTGTCTGCCATCGCGATGATCCCGCGTGAAACATGGCGACGCTTCCCCAAAGCCGATCCTGGTCACTCATTGGAGACTGTGTGTTATGTCAAACAGAGACTTTACGAGCTAGATCTCGATTCTCAACATGTTCCTGAGCTTCACCATTCCACAAGGGCCTCGAACTGCACAAATGCCAGATGTCCACCCAACCGACGACAACTGTACTATCTCGCCGACATCATGTACCCGTCACAGTCCGATAATCCCGGGTACCTCGCAAGGTACAACCTACAGAACGTCACGTACACGTATTACGACGCATCGTCCACCTCTCGGCCTCTCTCACTCTCAGCTATTCCTAATTTGCAAAGGAAGTCGGATAAAATCATTTCCGATCCACCCTATAACAGTGACTTGGCCGTTGCGACATGTCCCATGGCTTTTCTGGCGGGCTATTTCGACTCGGGGGGCGGCATCAAGGATGTTAGCTCAGATTCGCCTCAGTGGCTAATAGAGACGAAAAAGATGGCTGCGAACGGCACGACAAGCAGGTGGAAACAGCCTCTTGTTTTCGTCAGCTGTCATCCGGAATATCTTCATGGAAATATAGTGTCAATGGGTTTCAACTCTGAACTTTTGAACGAGACGGTCACCCTTGATACCGAACACAACCGCGATCTAAGGGAGTTAGTCAACGAAGTTACGAGGCCGTCAGTCACCAGCGGATATCGCATTTCAGCCCTTGGGTACAATATAAGTGCTCCCATTAGCGGGAACATCCTCTTTGCCTCACGTGGCCCCGGGAGCGAGGCTGTGGATGGCATCCATGTCAGCCTTTGTCTCATTTCCGCCCGTTGGGTAGAGTCCGATGTCTGGATAGAGTCAATCACATCTGGTATCGTCCAGAGTCACTTGGACACGCCTATCAAAGAATTCCTTGAGCATCTTGGAGACTCTTCTATGAATACGCCCCTAATCAAAATGAGGAAGGGATGGCTGGGCGGCATCGATACTCGCATAGACACGGCATCGGATTCGGCGTATCAACTCATACTGAGTTACTGCCTCGACGAGGGAAGTTTCCTTCAGGATTGCCTCTCCCTTGCCCTCTCTGCTCACATCACCGATGCTTTGGCACAACCTGGAAGTTTCGATGGTATCTCGACTGCTAATGTTGTCGAGATGCCATCGAATGGCGAGAACACACTTATTGAGCACTCAGCCTGGGCGAAAGCATTCACTTACACCTTTAAAAACGGCCACACCATTCCTTTGGCATTTTCTGCTCTCTTGCTTCATGTTTTAATCGTTATCGTACACCTTGCATTTGTATTTGATTCTCGGTATCCATATTACAAGACAAGCTGGGGAACCTTTGGGGAGATGTTGATTCTTGCTCTGCGCTCGAGTCCAGCAGGGGAAGTAAGTGACTCCGAGAGAGAATTTGCGGTCTCCCAGATGTGGAGGAAAACAGCTACGGTATGCGCGCTGGGTGATGATGGACAGGTGCAGATTGTTCTGGCAGAGAATAAAAGGGGTACTGAAGAATCCGAGGAGTGTGAGGAGAGCAGCACTAGAGAGAGCTCTACAGGTCTCTAGATGTGTGCGGTATAGATATGTATGGCTTGTAACCAAATCTAGATACTGGTAGTAAACTTGTACAGAGCAGGTAGGATGGCGCCGGACAGGTATAGTATTGAATGCGTATTGGAACTTGGCCATGACATCGCAATCTAGTTAGTTGCCAGAATCTGTGGAACTAACTCAATACTATAGGGAGGATGAAAATCCCCAGTAGCGGTCAGCTAACCGTGGACGCTTCCTTTTTCACAGCAAGCAGCTAGGCGATGTTGGTGTCCGATGTGACGGTGACGGGCAGAGTGGAATTCCTCTGCGACTTCTACGTCACGATGCTTTTCCCGTTATCTTTCTATACCTCTTACTCACCAACCTAGTAAAGACTTATCATTCTCTCCATAAGTGCAAAGTTATCTTCTAATATTCTAGACGATGGTGGCCAATTGGAAAATTCATTACAGAATGCCGTCAAGTTTTAGGCACGAATGAACCAAACGAGCAAAAGTACCTCTCCACTGCAGACAGGGCAGACATTGTCGCATTTCTTGGTGAATGCGAATACGATATTGCCCCAGGAGGTCTTGGCACGCAGCCAACATACATTGTCTGGATGCGGGTAGCTGTGATTGTTTGATGAGACCCTCTTGATTCGCTGACAAGAATACCTGGGGATCTCATACTGGATTCAATTAGCAACCCCCATTGGTCTTCGGCTTTTCGGCAGTCTCGCTTCTGTGGGCTGGGGGCAAGGGGTCTTCTACGTAAGGGCCTTCTCCGCGGTTGTCTTGGGTTGGTGATGGGTATGGGATGGCTGTTGGCCTGCTGGGCTCTTGCGCCCCTTTTCTCCCCCAAACCTCGAGTATTTTTGGCCCCTTTGTCCACCAGGCTTGATCGTCAAGTCCACATAATCACTACCAAAATCACACACTGAATGCAACTCAATAAAGGGCATGACTATTCATTCATTTGCTTGTTGATAGTCACAAAGAATGAAAAGCCAATTTCGTTAGATGCTACGCGGCGGCATGCAACCTGACCTTGACCCCATTCGCAACACAGTTGATCAATGTCAAGTTATGCCCAACAACAGCGTCCTTTTCCAAGCTCTCCATCTTATCGAAGCGTTGCAACAACCGCACTGTGACGTAGCTCGCTTCGATGAGCGCAAACTGCTGGCCGATACAGATTCTCGGACCTCCATTGAACTGTTTGCTGTCAGCATGCCATCCAAGGCGGTGATGAGGGAGACGATGTAACGCACAGGCAAATATTCCCACCCAACCTTTCTCCCCTCCCACCGCTCTGGCTTGAATTCGTCTGCATCAGGTCCCCAAATGTCCTTCCTGCGATGCATAACGTGCACAGAAAAATCTGTCGAAGAGCCCTTGGGAATGAAGATGGGCGAATTCCCGTCCTTGCCTCCGCCGCGAGGGAGCGTCGTATCCTTGTTAGCGTAGCGAGCGTTGATAGGTACGACGGGGTAAAGGCGCAGGGACTCGTCGTTGACGTATCGGAGATACTTGCAGGCCTTGAGCTTTGCAAATGTAATTTCGGAGGGATTGTCGTAGGTGCCGAATTCGTCGATAATAATGTCGCGAAGTTTCTTGTAACGTGCTGGGTCTCGAGCGAGGTTATGGAAGACTGGGAAGCAGTCAGTATTCAAGAGTTGAAAGGCGTGAAAGGTAAAAGACGCTTACCCCAGCCGAGGTGTGAAGCAGTAGTATCACGGCCAGCAAGCAAGACGTGTAGCAACTCAGACCGCAGCTCGGTCGGGTTCTGCGTCTCAGCGGCTATCGCCTCGAGAAAGATGTACTGCTCCTTGCCGCCACTGTTCTTATTCGAGACCTTTTCTCGCAGATCCTTGGATAGTGCGAGCTGTACAAAGTGGTCAACGAAATCATGGACGATCTTGCACGAGTTACGGAATTCTAGCGAATCGTAGAGCCACCACGAATCCATGAAGCGTGATCGTGTAGCAAGAGCCATCTGGCCAGAATCAAAGGCAGTAGCGAAACGCTCTTCTTTGCTGCCCAGTTTTGAACCCTGGTAGCCAGGAACGAGTCTGAGCTGGCTGTTGACAGATTCGCCGAAGAGGAATTCAGTGGCTGAGTCGATGGTCAGACGGAAGAAGTAGGGCAGCAAATCGACCTGCTCTATCCAGCCGTTTGATCCTATCATTGGCCCGATCAATCTCATCAGGTTTTGGACGTGGGTTTCTTCGAGATCGAGGTCGCTGACTTGATCTCGCGTGAACTGGGGGCGAATAATAGCCTAGACTGTATCAGTCGCCTGAGGGCCACGACGAATTATGACAGTTACATACTCGCGAATGTTTCCAGTGGTCACCATCCGCCGTAAAGATGCCATTGCCAAGCATGGGTAGAAAGTTCCCTCGTCGTGATGGTCCCACATCTGCATCTGTTAGCATGTGACCCCGGATATTGAGGTGACACGCACCAAAGTCATTGAACTTGTTGGCGAGAATAGTCTGAATATTCTTGGGATCGGCAGTGCGAATATTCCTAGCTCCTACAGCGAGCGTTAGTGGCAGACAAAGAAAGGCGGTAAAGATTCGCTTGGCAAGCGAGAGAACAAGAGTACCCACCCAGAATCTGGTACCTATACGTATGAGCCCCTAGATCCTCGAACCGCTTGATGATGTCCACGGGAAATTGCTGTGCCTTATCGGCAGCCAGTGCACGCAACAAATTGTCAATGCCCAGCGGCCATCGGTTCTTCTCAAACGGAGGCTCCTCACATTTGAGCTCTCGTGCCTTGGCTGCATGACGTCGGGAGATGATGAAGCTGGAGATTATGGTGTAAAGGATGTACGACGCGACTACCCATATCAGGGCTCCAACAGCGAAGGAGATTTGCATCTTGATGCTGACAAGGACTGAAGGCGTCGTTTGCGAGCTCACAGGTGATGCATTGCCCGTATCAAGACGCCGCACTGAGAGAGCAAGGGGGAGTCAAAAGCAGTAAAGGCGTCAGGGCACAACTAACACAAAAGGCAGCGACCAACAGTGACACACCCAAGGTACAAAAAGACCCGAGTCACAACCAACAAGACAAACCCTCCGAGCGGCACCTCTAGTTAGTCCGATGCATGAAATCGGTCCCCTCCAACTCGGGTCCCAACTCGGGTCCTCCCCCCAACCCTCAAGTTTCACAACGTGCAATCTTTCACACCATCTTTCGCCCTCCATCACAGTTCTGACCTGAAGCTCAGCCACGCAGAGATTATCAAGCTTGCAAGATGACGTATCCCCAGAATGTCGGCATCAAGGCCATGGAGATTTATGTCCCGCCACAGGTAAAGCCACTCTCCTTTGTTCCCCCGCAAGGTCTGAGCTTGGGGCTGACGAGAAAAGTGCCTGGATCAAACCCTCTTTGAGAAACACCAAGGTGTATCAGCGGGCAAGTATACCATTGGCCTAGGTCTTCAGTACATGAACTTTTGTACCGATCGAGAAGGCAAGTTCCGTACAGTCTGTCTAATCAGTAATCTTCCACTGACCCGTAGGTGTAGATGTCTGTTCTCTGGCCCTGACCGCCGTCTCCTCCCTCCTCCGCAAGTTCGACATCGACCCCAAGTTCATTGGACGTCTCGAAGTGGGCACCGAGCCCCCCATTGACAAGGCCAAGTCAGTCAAGTCGGTCCTCACGACGCTCTTCGAGCCACATGGGAACGAGCCTCGAGGGCATTGACGCCATCCACGCCTGCTACGGTGGCACGAGTGCCCTGTTCAACGCCGTCAATTGGGTCGAGTCTCGCTCATGGGATGGTCGGGATGCCATTGTAGTGGCGTCCGACATCGCTCTCTACAAAGAAGATGCGTCTCGTCCAACTGGCGGCGCTGGCTGTGTCGCCATGCTGATCGGTCCGAATGCGGTGCTCTCCCTTGACCCGAGCTTGTGGGGCGTCTAGAGTGGGTCACCTAGGTTTCGCCATAACCCCCTTTTCGTCATCGTGATAATCGGTATTATGATACCCCTCACGAAAGAAGGGGACGAGGAAATCAACTATAATATTATTAATTATTGAGTAAATTAAATGAAATCTTTAATATGTCTTCTCGAATCGATAAAGATCGTAAATATCTAATTAAATCTGCGATTATGTAGACCAAATGGGATATAATTAACTCATTAGCTGTAGCTCATGGTATCCCTCGTTTAACCTTAGGAAGCCGGCTCTAAGGCTGTATGAATATTTATAAGGGATGGAACTATTTTAAAGATTATTAAAAGAGTAAGAAGAAGATCTCGTGCAATGGATTTATAAGAAGAAGTTACTAGTAGGACGCCCTTGAAAGCATATATCTAGGGATTCGTATAGCTAGTTATAAGTGTGGCTGGCGAAGAAGAACCCATCGGATATAACTGGGTTGACCGCTTCCTTGACCGCCATGAGGATGTTAAAATGAAGCTATCACGAGCCGTTGAAGCTTCTTATATGTATTTGATAATGAAAGAGAAGCTCGAAAAGCATATTGACCGCGTTAATTATGTAATTAAGTCTCTTGGGATTCTTTATGAGAATATCTTTAATGTTGATGAACACGAGCTTATAGAAGGGGAGACCTGGGCCGGCAAAGTAGTTAGTTCTTCTCTCACGAGATATTTGATTGTCATGGAAAGCGATTCTTGCACTTAGGCGACGATTCTCGAGTGTATTAGCGCAATAGGAATCAGGTTGACTCCTGCCCTTATCCTTACTGGCATGAACCTCTAAGGATAGTAGTTTCCAGAGGAAAATACGCTAAATTGGTTCTTTGATTGTTTTCTAATAGGTTAGTCAAACAAAGTTATCTTTAGGAAGTGGTTTACCGAAATCTTCCTCTAAGAGACTTAACTAAAGGACGATAGGGCTTAGTGTATACTTATCTTAGATGGCTACTATATGCATATTACGATTGAAATTATATATGTGGTATAATTAAATAGGGTTTAACTTATATACCTACCGGCGTACTCGTTATATATCTCCTAGCCGCTTGATATGGGTTTATTCTCGCCTGTGAAGTCTTTCTTTCATCGCGAAATAAGGGACTTTATATTATTTAATACCACGGCCCTAATATAGAAGAAGCGCTTTATCGAGGCTTATAAGAAGGCATTAGACGAGGCTTTTATAAGTCGGAATATTAGGTCAGGATTCCGGGCCATAGAAATATGTCCTCTTAATAAGAGAAGACTTCTAGACGAGGCTATTAACATTGAGGAGCCTCTCTATCTTCCCTCTCGGCGCCGCATATACCGAAGAAGAGGAAAGTTAGTGATACTAAGCTTTGGCGTACGCCAAAGAGTGGAAAAGACATGAAAGCACAAGCAGAACTCCTTCGTCAGGACTGTGAGAGCTTCAAGCGTGATCTATGGGATATTATGAATTCACATGCGAGAGAATTTGATAGGAAGAACAATATAATCGCAGCCCTACATCTACGGATCACATTCCTCGAGGAGAAATTAAAGTCAAAGGAACCAACCGGGCGCAAGGCTATCGATTATAACCCTAACGAGACCTTCGCACGCATCCCAGAAATTACGGTTGCGTATTTTAAAGCTACACAAGCAGCTTCACATTATGAAGAATCTCATGGCCCCAGTCTTTATGATAATGCGATGGAAATTACACGAAATGAAAAGGAATCTATGTATATTAATTTCCAGTTGTAACTATTTCAATTGACCGTCATTTCATTGAGAAATCGCCGAGTTACTATTGTGGTGTTGGTAGCCGGTGAGGGATTTCGGGATGTCGAAACTGGGGTTATGGCGAAACCTGGGTGACCCACTCTACATGACCAACACCTTCGACTTTTACAAGCCCGATATGAAGGTCGAATTCCCCATTGTCAATGGCCATGAATCCATCGCCTGCTATCTGGGCGCCCTAGACGAATGCCACAAGGACCTCCTCCGTCGATCTGAAGCTGCCAAGAAGCAGCTCAATGGCGACGCACCAAAGACTGGGAAGAAGGTTCTTGACCTCTTTGATTACATGGCGTTCCATACGCCCAACTGCAAGTTGGTTAGCAAGTCTTACGGTCGACTCAAGTACAATGACTGCCTGAACTCGGCAAATCCTGCTGACTGGGAGGGTATCCCGGATGAGCTTCGTAAACTGAGCTACAAGGATTCCCTGAAGGACAAGACGCTGGAGAGAGCACTTGTTGCTGCCACAAAGGATGAGTTCAAGAAGCGGGTTGAACCATGCATTGCCGCGCCTTCTCTGTGTGGTAACATGTACACCGCCAGCCTATACTGCTCTCTCATTAGCTTGATTAGCAACATCGATCTCGTATCAGCAGCAGGAAAGACCATCGGACTGTTCAGTGTAAGTACATGAGTTCCATTTGTTTTCCGGAGTGGAATTGACTTTAATGGACGACTAGTATGGAAGTGGCGCTGCCAGCACCCTCCTTGGCATGAGAGTCACTGGTGATCTCACCGATATGGTTCGGAAAATTGATCTCATGAATCGCCTGAAGCAAAGAAACATCCAGACTCCACGGGATTACGAAAGGGTACGTCCCAAAGAATGGCGTAGTTCCACCGGGTTGCTGACTGGGATCTACTAGGCCTGCGCTCTTCGATTGAAGGCTTACGGAAACAAGAGCTACAAGCCTCTTGGTGATGTGGCCTCGCTGAACCCTGGAACATACTACCTTGAGAGCATTGATGAGGCGTACCGTAGAACCTATGCTATCAAGGGACAGTGAGCAATGCAGTTGGGGGCTCACCGTGGCAGGGCTGTCGTTTAAAGTATCGCTTGTCGCAGAGTAGGTCAAGTCGAGGATTAAGCTATAGATGAATAGAGAAAAATGCCTTTGCAAGCCCTCAGCTTTGCTTCGACTCCTGGCTGATTCTCCTTCTTTTACCGGTAGTGTGCACCCACATGAGCAGATAATGCGGCGATAACTGCTGCGGACGCACAGGTATCGTTACGATGCCAAGTGATATGATAGCAGAAACGCGCCTCATAGGGCTGATGACCATGTCGGTAGATCGTGCTTATATGATAACAGAGCGGGAAGGTACGTGGACGAAACAACACAAGGACTCAGCAACCTAGGTAAATGATAACAAAGATACCTCAGATTCCAAACTCCGAAAGGTGAATTTCCTGCAAGAAACTTAGTGTCTGCCTGATGACTCTAATTCTACTAGGACTTTTCACGTTTGTTACTGCAGCGATCAACCCCCTTTCGGCGAAAGTTGCGATTCTCGGTGAAACGGAGCGACTGTTCGAGCCGGCCGACAACTGCGATCCTATTGATAACATCACAGGATGGCGTGTTCATAAATAAGTTATACTGAACGACGGATGCAACAAGAGTGGCGAAGAGGCCATGTATGTCTCAGGGCCTGACAAGACAGATGTATGTCTCAGTTTGGCAAAAGCCGAGGTCTGTCATAGGAAGCATGTGCTCCCAGACCAGCCACCTCATATACGACCCTTAGAATTCATCATATTAGACGCGCTAGAACGAGTCAATCATCGAGGACGCGGAGAAGGGTCCGAAGAAGCATGCAGTCAGTGTAGCAGTCGGCCTAATTCCCGCATACCTGACAAAAAAAATCCCCAATTGGTTGCTCGCGTGCCATGTCCCGCTCTAGGATGGAGTAGCAATATATATAATGTGTTACTGTACAGCCCTGTTGCATGTGGTCCACGCGGCCAGCCGGCTAATGATCAACGCGGCCCGTCAGCAACTGGCACCTAGTTTGATGCCAATCCCTGGTTATAGTAATTGCCGATGCTAGGATTAGAGGTAGGCTGGCATCTCAAGTGGCTGTAGCCAGTAGGATTTAGACGGCTGCAGCCAAGATACTTTATCTTGGAGAAGGCGGGCGTCTAGCAGATGGAACTGCATGGCATCCGTGAGGGATGGTTACTTCGAGTGTAGCTGAGATAAATGTATTGTAAAAGAACTTGAATGGTGTCAATAACAATGCAACTATACTAGTGAAAGATCTAGGCCTTCTAAAGGACATGGGTAGTATCCATGAACGCAACATCTCTCGCCAAGACGGCACGTAGAAACTCTTACAGCTCAAGATCACCATTGATCCTTGTTCCCCAGTGGTGTCTGACAAATGTGGAGTCCAAGCTCAACGTCTGATTTAGATGCCTGTGCCTGTCGTGTGTCGACACAGATTGAAGGGAATATCAAGGCAGATCCAGCAGGATGCTGCTTATCTACTTACAAAGCAAAAGGACCTCTCCACTGCGGGATTTGTTGGTCTGACGGAAACCTTATGTTGCATCCAGGCATTACGCAAACAGAAGGTGCTGAAGAAGCGAGATGGAAACAACGAGATTACTTATAGCGTGATTGCAATGGGGTCGAGCTAGAAATGGGGAGATTTGGTTTTTGCAAGTTACACGGCTGCCGACATCCTCGCCCAAGTTAACAATGAGTAGACCACATGGCAGAGGTCGGTGCCAAATACCAAGAACTGCTTGAGCACCATGTATCAAGCACCCGTCCCGAAGTTCCCTTCTACTCGACCGTGTTGGAAAAGGTCATCGCCGAGAAGAGCGCCATAAACGCCTCATACTGGCGCCGAAACATGGAATCACCCGTTCTCTTCAATACCACGATGGCCAAGCTCCTCTCAGATGTGCCTGCTAATAATCTGTTTCTCGAGATTGGACCACACTCAGCCCTGGCAGGCCCTCTTCGCCAGATCTTCAAGAAGAATCAGCCCGATGCGCTTTATGTCCCTACTCTGGTCAGAGGACAGAATGACACTAAGAGCTTGCTTAGCACGGCAGGAAACCTGTTCGTCAAAGGACTTGCAGTCGACATTGGTGCCGTCAATGATGGAGGGTCGATCCTCACAGATCTTCCGACCTATCCCTGGCATTACGAGGACACCTTCTGGGACGAAAGCCGACTGACTCGAGAGTGGAGAAAGCGCAAGTTCCCCCGTCACGACCTTCTCGGGTGCCAAGTCTTTGAGGGAAGCTCTCTAGAGCCCACCTGGAGAAACATGCTCTGTCTCGAAGATGTCCCGTGGATTCGTGACCATGTCATCGGCTCGGACATTGTGTTCCCGGGAGCAGGCTACATCGCCATGGCTGTAGAGGCCATTCGGCAGGTTGCAGATGCACAAGACTACACAGTCCGCAACTTGTCGGTCAAGTCGGCCATGATCTTGCATGAGCCGGTGACAACAGAGATTCTGTTCTCCCTCCGTCCGTATCGCTTGACCACAAGTCTGGACTCGACTTGGTATGAGTTCACGGTGTCGTCTCACAATGGCACTGCCTGGACCAAGCACTGTACCGGCCAAGTCAAGGCTGGAAAGGCAGACTCGGAGTCCGTCTCAGAGCCCCCTCAAGTTTCTACTCTTCCCCGAAAGGTTTCAAGCATACGTTGGTATCAGACAATGTCCAAGGTCGGCATCAACTATGGACCCACGTTTCAAGGTTTGGAAGACGTTTCTGCTCACCCTGTCGACAACTTTGCTGTTGCCAAGGTCACCAACACGGTCGACCCGAACGAATCGGCATACCAGCTGCGCCCTACAACGACAGATTATGCTATCCAGCTGTTCAGCGTGGCAGCTTGGAAGGGTCAGGCTCGTGACTTTGTCCAGATGCCCCTCCCTGCCTACTTCGGAGAAGTGTACATGAAGCGTCCCCAGACCAACGAACAACTGCAGCTATCCTCAAATGTGACCGTCACAGCCCGAGGTGCTGTGCATGGAGATGGCTTTGCCACCGTTGGCGGCGAGGTTGTGCTCGAGTTCCGCAACCTCCGCCTTGCACCCGCTGCTGACGACACCGGCGGTGATGATCAGGACCCTCACGCAGGCGTACGTCTGCAGTGGAAGCCTGACATTGCCTCCATGGACTCCAAGGACCTGATCCGTACAACAAAGAGCATCCGGTCTTGCTACCCTACTGTCCAGAGACTTCTGCTCCTTTGCAGCATTGAGTCCACTGAGCGCTTGGCATCTTTGCCCCTAGCGGAGTGGAGCATCTTGAGAAGTTCAAGACTTGGCTTGCTGCTCATGTGCAACAAGCCAAGTCCGAAGGCTATGAAGCAGTTGATGATGTGAAGGCACTCTTTTCCCTCTCAAAGGCTGATAGACTCTCTTTGATTGAAACAACGGCTCAAGGAGTCAAGGCCTCATACGCGGAAGCAGTTAGAAACGCCATCTGCCGCGTCTTCGAGAATGTCGAGGGCATCTTTACAGGAGAGGCGGATGCACTGGACTTACTGATGCAAGACGACATTTTGAGGAAGATCTATGACCTGGTGATTGAGTTCTGGGACTTCAAGGACTTCCTCGGTCTTGTCAGTCATGACAAGCCAAACCTGAAGGTCCTCGAAATTGGAGCTGGTACCGGCGCAACCACGGCCCTCATCCTCGATGGCCTTGTCTCTGAGTTGGGAGAACAGATGTTCTACTCTTACACCTACACGGACATTTCTGCGGGATTTTTTGTCCAAGCCAAGGAACGTTTCAAGAACGTCCACAGCATTGAGTACGCCGTGCTTGACATCAGCCAAGACCCAGCTGAGCAGGGATTTGAGCTTGGGTCCTACGATCTCGTTATCGCAACCAACGTAAGATTTCATTCTTAAAAGTTCAGGGGCATAAAGCTAACCGAATCAGGTTCTACATGCCACACCAAGTCTCCAGGAGACTCTGGTCAATGTCCGAAGGCTCCTTCGACCCAAGGGAAAGCTGATGCTGCAGGAACTCTGCTCAAGTAAGTTCATTGCCCGGGTGATGAAAACCAAGACAAGAGGGTTAACATGTTCCTAGGCACAAAGTGGTTCAACTTCATCGTTGTAAGTTTCAGCATCCCTCTTCTTCCATCCAGCAAGAGAAGTCGTGCTCACCAAATGCTAGGGCGTACTCCCCGGTTGGTGGCTGGGTGAACCTGATGGCAGGCCCGAAGAGCCATACGTCAGGCCCGAGCGATGGGCCAGAGAGCTGACTGAAGCCGGATTTGACGGCGCTGAAGCAGTCATCTACGACGAGGAGAAGCCGTACCACACCAACGCGACCATCATTGCCCATCCTCTTGTTGAGCCCAAGGTCAACAAGAAGGTTTCCATCCTCTCCACGGCCCCGAACAGTTCTGCTGCTACTCTTCTCGCCCGAAGACTTACCGAACAGAACTTCACGGTCGATTTCTGTTCACTAGATGATGCCCCCAAGCCCAATCACGACATCATCTCAATCTTGGACCTTGAGGGAGGGCCTTTCCTGACCGATATCTCAGCTGACAAATCCCACCCCCTGCAGACCTTCACCACCAAGTTGGCACCCCCTGGCATGCTTTGGTTGACAAAGCCGGCCCAAATGAACTCTTCGGAGCCAGAGTATGCCCAGGTTGTAGGTCTTGCTCGCTCAGTTCGCAACGAACTCTCAATCGATCTGGCAACTGTGGAGATCGACAAGGTCCAAGACGAGACGACGTTCGACAGAGTCATCGATGTTCTTTCAAAGTTCCAAAACCGCTCCAGGAACCTCGACATCGACCCCGAGTTCGAGTACGCCATTTCTAACGGTGTCATCAACATCTCCCGGTTCCACTGGATCTCTGTTTCCAACGAGCTTGCTGCAGGCACAGACTCCACTGCCCCAAAGTCTCTGGAGATTGGAAAGAGAGGCTCTCTCAAGACACTGCAGTGGGTTCAGAGGCCAGAGATCAAGTTGACTGGCGATGAGGTGGCTGTCGAGGTCCGAGCTGCAGGCATGAACTTCAAGGTACCGTCACCATGTCCCTGATATTCGTAGACGAGAACTAACCGAATAGGATATTCTTATCTCCATGGGTATAGTGGATGGCAATGTCGATGACGGTAATGGCCTTGGATGTGAATGTGCTGGAGTCGTTACCCAAGTCGGCCCTGACGCCCCGTTTCACATTGGAGATCGAGTTGCCATCATCGGCGGAGACTCGTACTCCACAGTCCTCAAGACCACCTCGACCCTATGCGCCAGGATCCCCGACAACTTGAGCTTTGAAGACGCGGCCACCATGCCGTGTGTTTACACAACGGTCATTCACAGTCTTCTGGATCTAGCCAGGGTCGAGAAGGATCAGGTAAGAAGCCACGGTGTTGACAGCATAATTAATAAAGCTGACGAGTTTCTCCAGACGGTTCTGATTCAGTCCTCTTGTGGAGGGATCGGAATTGCGGCCATCAACATCTGCCGCATGGTCGGCGCCAAGGTAGGATTCTTCTCCAGTCAACGCCCATCAGCATACTAACAATGTTAGATATTCGCTACCGTCGGAAGCCAAGAGAAGATCGACTACCTCATGTCCACCTTTAGCATCCCCCGAAACCACATCTTCAACTCACGTAACTCCTCCTTCCTCCCAGACGTCATGCGCGAGACCAACGGCGTTGGCGTCGACGTGGTTCTCAACTCTCTGTCCGGAGATCTTCTCCACGCGTCGTGGAAGTGCGTCGCAGAGTTTGGTAAGATGGTGGAGATTGGCAAGCGTGACTTTATCGGGCAGGGTAAACTTGCCATGGAGGCTTTCGAGGCGAACAGGACGTTTTATGGTGTCGACTTTGCTCCCATTGCTGAGAAGCGGCCGTACATAATCAAGAGGTAAGAGTTCAACTATGCTTTCCTGCACATAAAACTGACTAGGTAAACAGGCTGTTGGAGAAGACGATGGAGTTATTCCGTCTCGGTGCTATTCAACCCATCCGGCCCATCAAGTTCTTCGACGCTACTCAAATCGAAGATGCTCTTCGATACATGCAAAAGGGTCAGCACATGGGAAAGCTAGTCATCCAGTTCCCAACCGACCATTCCCAGTTAACTTCCTCCCGCGGCAACAACCGACTTGTCCTTCGACCAGACGCCTCTTACCTACTGGTTGGTGGCTTGGGAGGACTCGGCCGATCCATTTCAACGTGGATGGTTGAACACGGCGCGAGACACTTCATCTACCTGTCTCGAAGCGGAGGCAGGGGACCCGACGATGCTGCATTTGTGCAGGATATGAATGCTGCCGGCTGCACTATTCAGATCACAGCTGGTAGCGTTGCCAACCTGGCAGATGTTCAACGCGCCATCAAACAGGCAGAGTGCCCGATTGCCGGAGTCCTGCAAATGTCCATGGTGCTGAGGGCAAGCTCTCATCCATTACTTACGAAATAGGATACATGCTAATCCACAATAGGACTCCTCGTTCCCCAACATGACACACGAGGAATGGCAGGCTACCAATCTGCCCAAGATCAAGGGCACATGGAACCTCCATGAAGCATTCGCCTCGCAGCCTCTCGACTTTTTCGTGCTGTTCAGTTCCTTTTCTGGTCTTCTTGGACACTGGGGACAAGCCAACTACGCTGCTGCCAACACCTTCTTGAATGAATTCGCTCAGTACCGCCATGGCTTAGGCGTTCCCGCATCTGTGCTTGACATTTCCATCATCGAGGACGTTGGTTGGGTCAGTCAGGAGCCTGGGCATCTTGAGCAGCTCAAAGCAACAGCCGCGTACTGTCTCAAGGAGCAGCATCTGCTTGACTCCCTCGAACTGGCTATCACCAAGTCAGCGCCGCAGGCTTGGGAGCCCAAGTCCCCCATGGACGGGTACATGAACGCCAGTCAGATCGGGCTTGGAATGAGAATGACGATGCCCATCGCCGCAGATGCCAACCGATGCATCTGGAAGCGCGACATACGAATGGGTTTGTACCGCAATCTCGAGAACTCAGGCGTTGATGACGCCGGCACTGGAAATGAAGGTCTCAGGGAATTCCTAACGGGAGTGACTGCCAACCCAGAATCTCTCAAGGATCCATCTTCGGCTTCGTTCTTGGCAAATGAGATTGGTAGCACCCTGTTCAGCTTCCTGATGCGACCCATCGAGGAGTTGGACATCAAGCAACCGCTTTCGGCCGTTGGCCTTGACTCGCTGGTCGCCATCGAGCTGAGGAACTGGAGCAGACAGAGACTTGGCGTGGAACCGAGTATGCTAGAGATTCTTGGCGCTGCTTCCATTGAGAAACTGGGTGAGGCCGCCGCTGAGGGATTGCTTGTGAAGCTGGGTGGTGCTGCGACAACTGGGGACGCGCAGTAGATGGAAGCCTGCAAGACGGGACCAACTCGTCTTGTTTTTGTCGCTATTTAGCAAACAATATGCATTTGTATCATTGGAGGCATAAATTCCCTTCACTCTTTTGTTATTCTAGTAGGCCAGGATCTGGTGTGTGACATCTTCGTGGTCTTGAGTCTGGGCTACCATTGCCAAGGCTCGCTCCTGGGCTGATATGAAGGGCAAGCAGATACCGCTCAGAACGCGGGTTCATTCCCAAACTGCTTCACAATGTCTCCTAAGTTCAGAGATGAATTTTGGCCGGGCCTAGCATTAGCTTGTAAATGCCAAGCTACCCATTCTTGCCCCGGCGTCATCTATGTTATTTTAGACAGAAGCGATTTGGGCCAAGCTGTTAGCGTCAATGGTATAGATGTAATTCACCATTGCCACATAATTAGTCGCTGAATCTAATATGTTGTAATGAAATCTATCTCAGTTGCTGTGTCCTCGTGGTATGTACTTCATCAATAATAAAAAGCTAATCTATAATGTCGCAACGCTAATCCAGTCTAATAATCCCATTTCAAAATCCTCAAAGTCTATATTACATCCCCCAAGTCTATTAAATGAATGCTTCCTGGGACGTACGTCTCTGTCTACTGTCGGCCGCCGTTGGGCAACATCGCATACGCCTCCTCAACCTGGCCCTCCTTGCGGTTTCTCGTCTTGACACCCAGGAATGGGAAAAAGTTGCATGGGTGTAGGATCGTGACAGCGGCGATGGCGATCAAAACCATGCCACCGTCGAGGACAAGGAACAGGGTCTCGTTTCGCATGACATCGTGGGAAATCTCGGGGATGGTTTCGGCGATACTGGATTCTCAAGTCAGGTTTGAAGATGCAGAGAGGGGAGTTTGAGTGCTTACCGGTAGCCACATCGGATAATGATCGCAGTGTAGGCTACACCGAGGGCGTAGATGAAGAATCGGGTTCGAGTCGCTTCCTTCTCAGTCGCTTCGGCGCGCGAGAGAGGAACCTTGCCTCGACCTGAAGGATCAAAGGCTGTGCCAGGCAAGTTGGAGGTAGAGTGAATAGACTGAACACCGCTCTTGAGGGCCTTCTTGCGTCGGCTCGAGTACATCAACATGAGTCCAGCGCAGCACAGCATGTTGGCGACCTGGAAAGCCACACCGCCAATGACGAGTGCCTCTCCAAGCTTCTGCGTAGTCTTGGATCCATTGCCGGTGCTGTTCAGCGCAACCAGACCACCTCCGATGATTTGAATAAAGATGGAGAGGAAATCGGTTCCGACAAACACCCAGGGGTAAAGCCTTGGTCGGAGTAGTGACCACTGGGCTCCATACCAGATGACCAGGTGCTTGAACGTGACCGAGATGGCAGCGGCGACCAGCGTAGGAGCGAGTAGGAGTGCGATGTACTGGATGATGAACGAGTTGAGGTGCCACGGGTTTCGTGAGAGTGAGAATCGCCCCGCGTATCCGAGAACTTCGAGGAGAGTACCGAGTGCCAACCAGATCATGTACGACCATGTCCTGGCACGGATTCCAAAGAAGATCTGGACTACAAAGAGGAGTGAGAAGACAGCCCAGAAGAAGATGGCGGCGGCTGCTGATAGTTCAGCGCCGTAGATTGTGAATTCGACTTTGCATCGGTCGGAGAGCTCATCGCAGTTGTCGTAAGTCGGGGGGTAAAGGGTATCGTTCGCCATCGTTGCAAGAGATTAGATATCGATCAGTGTTATTTGGTGCGACTCTTGTCAAGTTGTTGTGTTGATGATGAGTCTCTTGATCAAATTCATTCCCGGCAAGTGGTTATTATAGAGAGAAGCAAATGGCTATGCTCTGGGCATCAGAAGCCTCTATTCACAGCACATATTACCAGCCCTCGCAGGACGCGTCAGAAGAATGCTGCGCCCCATGTCCCTTAACTTGAGAGGGCATAATCTCTGCACTCATTTTTCCTTCTCGGGCGACACTCGCCTGTCGGGGTGTTTCACCGACCCGACAACCACCAACCAGCCTGCGGCTCCTCATGCAGGGCTTGACGTAGATTAGCTTGAATCAGCCTCCCCTTTGTGCTTGGCATCCCCAAGGCTAGGGTCAACCGGAGATTTCACAAGCTCGAATATTTTACCCAATCCGTTGTGGGGCGGGGGGGTCTGGCTTGATGCGCGTTACGAAATGTGCCTTACAGGGCGCGTCGCTCAGCTGGGCATGGGCCGTGTGCCCCAGATCGACGCGTGGCGGAATATCTTGCGACGTTCCATGTGGTTCATCAAAGGGAATATCAAGGGAGATGGGCAGTGCACAACTTGGCAGGCCTCCGACATGGGTCTCGTCAGCATAGCCACTGACAGCCAAGGATGTGACTTCATTCATGCAGTGAGAAATCCTTATTTACTCGACAAATGTTTCTGGTTGGAGAATGTACGGTTCGTCCGCATTCCTCACCTACACAGCCGCCGAAACATTGTGAGGTCTCCGTACAGATACGGGATACGAAATGTTAAGCGAAATGTGTCTTTGGCCTTGGCAGAGGCTCCCCACCCAAGATCGTGTCAACTTTTTCGTTGTAAAAACAGACCAAACCCGCAATGGCTGCGCTTTCATGAGTTGGAAACCTGTAGTACCAAGCAAGATTCTTCATCTCTTGACCATCGACCACCACGTGATAGTACTTGGCTTCGCCCTTGTACGGACACTTGGTTCTGAGATCGCTCTTTCGAAGGACGCTCTGATCGATGGCGCCGAGAGGGAGGTAGTACCGAGTCGGCAGTCCCGTCTCGAAGAGGTGCATGGATGATGGCGCCTTAGCAACGGTCTTGCCCATGACTTGGACTTCGATAGGGCGCTGCGACGGGAGGATGTCGACTCGTTTAAATGGGTCCTTTGGGTGAGTGTAAATGGGGGCGTCTTCCTCCAGCCATTGGTCTGTACGGATGTCAGGCTGATTGTAGCACATAATCCCTTGTTCAAAGGTCATACCAATACTTCCAAATTCGATCCTTAGCAGACCAGCTAACGCGCCAAGCTTCTTGTCATTGTCGAACCGAAGAACGTTGTCAATCTTGACCTCCTCAAGGCCATCGTGAGCGCTAACAATCACTTCAGCCAATGAAGCAAGCCCTTTTCCCTCCACGCGAATTTCTTCTTTATCGCCGAGCTTGGAGTTGATAAGATCTTTCTGTGGAACGTAGATCGTAGGATAAAAGTCGTGCTCCCAGACATAAACGCCCTTGGTGGTATCGGCGATGACAGTGTGGTTGTGGATGGCACGCACTCTTCGGGCCGCCTCGAGGGTCTTCTTCGGGCCGTGCTCGACCAAGCGCCGGCCAAGCTCGATTATTCCTTGCTTGCGCTGCATTTTTGGATCGGAAACTTGTTTGTATGAAGGCAAGTCGTCTCAGAGTCGACAGCTCTTAAAGAGTCAGTGTTGGCGATGCTCGTGGATATGCTTTTGTACCCCGCTCCAAGTGACGTGTGTGATTTACGCATCCAGTCTTGCGTTTGTAATCATTGCTTTATAATCATTTCCAACATCTCAAGTCTCACTCTAAGTACAGAGGCAGGGCCGAAAAGTTCTGACCCTACTAGAGGTAACGAGCTGATGAGTCAGCACTTAGAGTACTCAGTAGTACTTTTACTTTTTATGAAGAGCACTAAACCTACTATATCTGTGCCCCTATCACCGCTAGAAAGCTCTGCACTAAAGTCACTAAAGCTGACCTCTTAGTACCTATATCCCCTATAAAGCGATCACACTGTAAGTATCTTCAGGTACCAGTACTTGATTAGTCATATTCTGTACTCTCTGTCAGGTCAGAACTTTCCGGCCCTTCCTCCGTAGGTAGCTCATGTTAAGCACAGCCATCACTTTGGAATCACATCAGGCTCGTGGATACCGCCCGGGTGCGGCCAGCTCAAGGTTCCAGTCAGCGGAGTAATTATTTCGACCTCATTCTTCGTTTTATTAGTTTTCATTGGAATTTAATCCTTACTTAAGGGACCGGCTCCGTGATTGTATCTCACTTCTCATGTTGTAACGATTCCTCGGCGTAGTAGCCTCGACTGGCAGCACATTGTCTTCAAGATTCACTATCCCACTCCAAAACACCAAAACACCATTCTTGGTGACGGGTCTTTAAAAGCCCTTTCGCTTCTGTCAAAAATTCCCTCCCAGTTCTGGATATTCAGTCACTAAGGCCCAGTTCATTTCCATCGTAGCGAACCCATGTGGTGTTTTTCCACAATGTCGTCAATTTTCCCTTCTCTCCTCCTTTGTACTGTTTCGTCAAGAATGGCCTGACACCTCACCTTTGCCTCACGGGGCGGTGTAGACTGAAGGCTCGCTCTTCACTTCAGGGTCTTTGGTCACCGTGAACAACGGAATGCCACTCTCTGCAAGCTTTTTTGTCACGGAAGCCATGCCGTAAGCCCCAAGCTTCATCAGATCTCCAATCATGCGGTAGTACTCGAGCTGCAGTGTGAAGTGCTCATGAGAGACTTCTAAATGCCTGACTCTTTCTTTGTCTTGGTGAAGCTGGCCCTGGAGTTTCTCCCACTCCTGAGAATTGGCAATATAAGCCTCTTCCATGCCCCGAAACTTGGCCTCAGCACGAGCAATTCCCTCATCGCATTCGCGCAGCTTCGTCTCATACTGTTCTGTCACCTGGGAAGCGAGGATTGGGTCCAAGGCCATCTCGGCCTGGTGTCGTTCGAAGAACGCCTTTGCCTTCTCTGTCTCCTTTTTGGTTTCAGTCGTATTACTAAGAGTCCAGCGAAGTTCCTCAAGCATTTGTGGGGTTACCCCGTGGAGGACCAACCCGTTCAACGACGCCTCCCGTGCTTTCATCGAAAATCGTGCGGCGCTTAACTGGTCTTCGAGCCCATTCAAAGTCATTTGCGTTGCGGCTTTCTGGTCCTGGATCGTACTGACGATGTTTAATAGGAATGGTGCAAGTGGTTTCTCACCGTGGACACGTTTAACCTGTCAATGTCAGCCACTCACGCCGTCACTGGGGACTGAACCTGATCTACCAAATTAATGAGGCCTTCAGTCTGTGGCATTGTCGGACCAGGGCTACCAAGAGCTGGCTCCCCATGATTTCCGGGCTCGTCTCTTCGAGCGCTCTTCTTGGTCTGAGAATTGTCGGATGCTTCAACAGGGCGCTTCCGATTTCCAGTAGTCACCGGCGAAGTGAAACCAGCAGCATCAAGTTCATTCTGCGTTCCGCCTTGTTGGTTGCCATTCTCCCCAGTGGAACCATTGTTTACGCTCTGGCGATCTTCGGCTTTGCCTTCGTCTCCGCCAAGCTCAGTCTCGTTTGCGGTGTCGGCAGTTTTTCTCGCTTTTCCCTTCACGCCAAAATGTTCCATGGCTTCGCGGACGTCACTAGTGGTGAGGTGCGGGTCGCTCTCGTTCCGCTCACGAGCCCGCTTGCGAAGAAACTCTCCGAGGTTGTACGCGTTGCTGTGGCGATTGGCTTCGGTCGATCTCTTTTCTAGCTCGTCCAGAATTCGGGCAATATCCTCGAGCAGGTGGTAACCCCAGGCTTTATGGGGCAGAATGTCAGCCGCCCACTCCCATGGCCATTGTTGTGCCTTGTTGGAAATTCGTCGGGCGGCTCGGAGACATCGTTTGCGATAAGGAAAGGCCATATCTTGCCAGCGGTGGCCGAGAGATGTCAAAATCTGACAGTCAGACGACGTGGGCTCTTGACGGGAGCTAGGTGCAGCGGATGCGGCAGCGGCAGAGGTTGTGGAGATATTCATCTTGACGATCAGAGAGGCAAGCTGGCTTCGAGGAGGCGAAGATTCGCATGCCCTGGAAGCTACAGGAGAAGTAGCGAAGAAGCTCGATTGAATAGGATCGAGATGGAAATCAAATTAATGTTGGCGTAGTGTTAGATCATTTATGCCCGGTACGTTGAGCAAATAACAGTGATTCAATTGCTACGTCAGCAACGGAAGGTCGCATTCACGAGCACGAAGTTGTAGAGAAAAGAATTTACCGAGTAAAATGGGGTTTTTAGGTGTAGTAGCTACAAAAATTTCTATAAATTAATCCAGCATCTCATGGGTTGGTATGTACTTGCAGGATCCTAACCCAGATAAACCATGTCTCGTGGGGACTCAGGATCTACCAGCTATGGACATTTAAGGGCCCCAATGTAGCAACCAGTTATATTTAATCTCTGTAAAGACCATTGTATTGTTTCTAACAATCACGAAAGAGGGTCTTGGATCCTTATGAGACTTAAGTCATTGAAGATGGATTAACAACCGAGAAATAGAACAAGGCCGGCAGGTATATAAGCATAATGGATGTTTCAGAAGAGAACAATTCGAAGAGAACCCATTTTCGGTGCGCGAAGCAATTAGCACACCTGCAAGTCACACCGAGGTGCGTTGCGTTTTGTTTACGACAGGACAACCCAATTTAGTATTTTATTCGATAGGCGATACAACAAGGGAACTAACGTAGATTACAGCATGAACCGAGTTAAACCCGAAGACACACCGCATTCTTTCCGCAGGCTTCTCTCCTAGACTCACTTTTCCCCCGTCTTTCCCTAGCATGCATCGAGGCGAAGTTGTGAACCGTGAAGGTTGGGATGCAGGGGATCTCAGTCGTGATTGGTTGAGCAACCATCTGCTTACCCAGACAACAAAACTCTCCAAGCAATTGAGCGTGTCAATTTGTCGGTCTTCTAGACTCAAAAAAGAGACCTTTAGTAGCTAAGAAGGTAGACCGGAAAGAGATGCTAACAACACCAAGAGGGATCGATGTTTTCGTTGAGCCCTGTTTCTCTGAAGCCAACGACGCTTGGCTTCGAGAGACTCATGGCCAAGAACAAAAAGACAGCATTGTCAAGATGACCTTGATGACAAAAAACATACAACAGCGGGGATTCGCTGGTCGTCACCGACCCAACTACTAATCCGCCCCTTGCAGGCTTGACTATGGGAGAGCGGACGGGATCCCGTATTTTCCGGCAGGTATGGTCGTATGTGAGAGGCGTCGGCGATGGCAAGGCTCATGGACCGCTCACGGGGGGCCGAGCACTGTAACATGGGATAGTCTTCGAAGTAGCCGCGTGCGTAACAAGGTCTGACAATAAGTTGTCTCTCCCCAGATCTAGAGTTACGGGGCCTGTGATGTGGATTAGCGACGGTCCATATTATCCTGCCATTGTCAATCCCCCCCACCCCCGATCATCATGCCCTATAAATTACTTCATCGTGCTCTATTCTTCTCGCAGTTCTATAACGCATTTTCATGTTCAACTGATCATCCAGTAGGAAACAACACCTCCTGCAGCGAGTAGCTGATTGTTATCATTGAGGCCGGAGGCGACACCCTTGATCATGAACTTGGAGTAGAGGTAGCAAAGCACCAAAACCTGCACGGCATCTCCTCACAACTACCGAGACAGTACTCCGCATGCGGGGGAGCATGCGTGATCACCACTTGCAGTCAAGGCCCCGATGTTCCCCAAGTGGCTTCGACGACCACGGTCTGGAGGTGTTCCATGATCCCCCCGTGTGCCACCAATTTGCGGAGCCGCACAAGCACGTTTTCTCGGCGCAGGCCAAGCACACGCGTCAGAGGTAAGGCTGGGTCCGTATTTGGGCACTAGCCTGCAACCGCCCGCACTAGGGGCAAGGGAGAAGCGCCAAGGTGTTGATAACAGCTAGCATTACCGCCGATAGGCAATATTTTCCGTCTACTCCCGTGCGCCGAGTTTGAGTAGCGCTTTTTGGCTTGTGGAAAACTTGGCAGTTCGGTGCGGTGTTTTCTCGACATCGCTCGGCATGTTGGGAGGAGCTCGGAGTCTTGGCGGAGTGTCAGGGCTTCGAGTCTTGGCTTTTAAGAGATAAAAGCACAGACATGTTCAACTTTCAAACACGATATCACCGCACTAACCATCGAATACCATGGCCAACTCTACCGTCGACGCCCCGAACTTTGCGGCGTACACGCCCGCCGAAACGGCTGAGCTTATCTGCCGTGCTGGCGTCAAGAAGGGAAACACACGTCCCGATAAGGTGTTTCTCTCTGCCATATTCGGCGGCTGCATTCTGAGCTTTGGTTGCGCTGTCTCATTGACTGCTGTGACGGCACCATGGTACCAAGAGAATGCCCCTGGTCTGATGAAGCTCGCTGGCGCCATTGTGTTCCCAATTGGCCTAGTTACAATCTTCCTGACGGGAGCTGAGCTGTTCACGTCAACAAATATGGTGCGTGGCTTGCTTCAGGCCTTGAAGCTGCTTCTAATTTTGCAACTAGTTTACTATGGTGGCGGTTCTCAATGGAAGATTATCCGTCTGGAAGATGCTACTGCACTGGTTTCTGTGCTTCTTCGGAAACCTGCTGGGATCCCTCTTTGTCATGGCCGTAATTGTTGGCTGTATGTTTCCTTAATTGAAACCATGGTCATGAGTGGAGACTAACAACTTGACCTACAGACGGAGGCATCTTCGACTCTGATCCCTATAAAAAAGAGATCCAGACATATACTACCAAGAAGCAGCTTGCTCCTGCAGCATACCAGATTTTCATCCGCGGCATTGGATGCAACTGGCTTGTCTGTGTTGCGTGCTTTTTCGGTATCCAAGCCAAGAGCCTCGGTTCCAAGGTGATTGGCATGTGGCCTCCAATTTTCGCCTTCGTGGCTCTGGGCTTTGATCACGTTATTGCCAACATGTTTATCATCCCCATGGGCATTTGGCTTGGTACGCCTGACTTGACTGTTGGGCTATACATCTGGAAGGGTGAGTCAATCCGTGTTCCTGATTGTGGTCAAGACTGATGATTTCGCAGGGATGATTCCAGCCCTCTTCGGCAACATTCTCGGCGGCAGTCTCTGTTGCGGTGTGTACTTTTGGTGGATCTTCTTGGCCTCGGAGGATCCCGTGGATAATGACGGAGCTGGAGTGGGCGTTTTGGATGGCCGAGGAAAAGCGACTGCTTCGGATGAGGAGAGCAGGATAGAATAGAGGCGGCATCAGGGATGGGTTTAAAAAAAAAAGCAGCATAGAATAGAACATAGAGTAGACATCTAATGCAGTAATGTCATTTTCCTACAATTCATTCCAGCACTTGAGACTCAAGTTCATCCTTGAGGAGGTAATTGGAGATCATGCGATCCGTAAAACCCAGCCCAGAAGGATCAGGCAAAAACTTCCAGAGCCTTGGAAAAACAAGCCGGGCAGACTCTGAGAGTCAGTGAGTCACCACATGCTCCATTTGAAAACCCCCAACGGGTCAGGAAGTGAAAATCGGTTCAACGGCAATTTTTTTCATTCTCCAATTTTCCGCCCCGCTCGAGTGGGGGAATGTTAAAGCTTATACGGTAAGCTTAAGCGCGGCCTGCGGGGAGTCCGATCCAGAGGGGATGTCTGGGTGCGTCGATTCCAAGCTCTTCATTTCGTTTTTGGGGTCCTTAAAGCCCTTGGAGATACCTTGAAGCCTGTGACTACAAGATATCGACATGAGAGAACATTCGCTCAATTCCCAAGTCCTTTGTTGTGATTGTGACGCGCTTCGGAAATCGCAGTGGAAGTCTGGACAATTTCGGCTGCTATTCCTTTTCTGTTTGACCTTTCAATCCCCGGTGATCATCGGGCAAGAGGAAAAGCCTCAGGAAATGTTTCCCGCCAAAGCAGAAGCTACCGAGCACGCAACCCACCCCGAAGTCCGAATGCCGAGAGAGAACTCCAAACTTGGCATGCGGGGGGGTTTCTCCACCCCCTTTTTTTTCTCCTTCGGCTTTCCATCCGGGGTTGGCTCCGCAAAGGTGAGAGGGCGCGGGGGTAGTTATGGGGATGTCAAAAGTAGACAAGAACCCCGATGAGGTTCTTATCATGGTCTTGGGCACTGCTGGCGTTCCCGATCAATGAGGAGCGTCTGGGTAGAGATGACCGACGTGCCGTCTCCAACTTTTCCCCAGTGGGGAGTAGTGGGGAGTAGTGGGGACGGACAGAATCCCGTTGTGCCGATGATAACAGTGATACTCTCGTCACTCAATGTCTCCAATAGCAGTCTACACCTTTGTCAGAAACATGCTTCTATTCTGTCCCCAGTGCGGTCGAGAAGCGCTGGCCTCTGGGATCGAGTCTCGATGGCTGCCTCATCGATTTCAGGCGTCTCAACACAGGGTCACTTCGATAACGGCTCTTCCATAGCACCGGGCGGTGGACACTTCTCATGCGGTCGTTGCAGATGGTCGGTCATAACAGAGAGAGGAAGACTGGAAGAGTGAAGTTGGTTAGGCGCAACTGGCCACTGGGTCGTGTCGAGAGTTAGGTGGCGATTGGCAAATAATTGGGTGTAGGGGGGCAAATGATAGTTTGGAGAATGTGACCCCGACATGGCCTATTCTACTTTATTCTAGGTGATGGTTTTTTTCAGCATTGGGTTTTAATGCTAATGTCAAGGACTGTGTGTTCTTTGTTCTCTGGCTGATGGCTTCTTTTGAAGGCATCACCAAGTTTGTAATATGGCCTACCCTACACCCTCGATGACCAGTCCGGCGCGTGATCACGTGACCATCCGACACGTCAGACCAGCCGAAACAAACAACAGCTTCTTTCTCGTTTTTGGCCCCAATTCGAGCTGGTCAGATCGATCGATCCGGATGTTCTTTATAACGTGTGCAATGCCGCGAGGCATAGGGTCTTCATTAAATCCGGCTTCTCCGACGAGACCCCCGTGTCGGTTATATATCCCAAAGACGACCTCGCGCCGCCGCCGCCGCCGCCGTCTTTGGGCTGCCAGCCACGCTCGTACTCCACAACCCAGGACCGTTTGAGAAAGTTTCAAGGGCGACTATGAAGAGACTCCCTACGGATGCATTATTCTGTGACCTTACTGAGCATAGGAAAACCCTGCGAGAGGGGTTCTCGATGAAGCCTTCAGTTGGCTCCCTCGTCGGCCCCCCCCAGCGCCTTCGAGATGCGTCAGTCACGGGAAGTACATACGACATCCTCACGCCACCGCGTCTGCCTCCGAGGGGACATACCACCTGCCGATGCCTACCATCATAGCTGAATATCATAGGCTTCACTATTACCAAGGAACATCTACATCAAGAAACACCGGACAGGAACGGGACGAGTAAAGCCAGAAAACTCTCCTTTTTGACTTGTGCTATTCGACTACCGTAATAGACTCTAGGTACCATTCGCAGGCTGGTGATAGACCTTGCCATCAATCTCTGTCGTCAACGTTCCGTTCGCATTAAATATGTTGGTCAAGACATCAATCGACAGCTGAAACCCACCAGGGCTAGTCTTCTTCGTGTTCACAACCCCGCCGACTGTCTGGATGAGATCCGATCACCAGTCAATTAAGGTCAAGGTTGCTGACCCTGCGCTGGTCTTGACGCTCTCTGTGCCGTTGAGCACAAACTTTCCGTCATCTGAAAACTTGAAGTAGTCGACGCTGACACTGTTGAGGGATCCAGAGGAACTATCAAGGAGCCGGACCTTGGCGTGTCCGCTGTGCTTGCCTCGGAGGGTGTAGTTGCCGGCAGGAGGCTGAGGACGAGCCACGCCTTTGCTACCAGGAGTATACCGAATCCCCCAAGATACTGTATCCGATGCCGTCTCAACCTTGACGGGCGCGTACAGCTTGCGGCTCGTGAGGGTTGCCACAACCACACGCTGAGCTCTACCTCCAGGTTCCTTTGATGGATAACACGGAAGAGGGTTGTGACCTCCGCACGCCGGTGAGAGCGTAATCTTATCCCACCAGACTATCTGAGTTCCATCGGGAGACCACCGAGGATCAGCTCTGGCGTTCCATTCGGGGTCGTTGTAGTCACCGCTGCCAGCGATCCTGGATCCCTGGTTATTGAGCCTCTGACCATAGTAGTTATCTCGATCGCCATACTTGTTAAGTAGATACGGTCGAAAGAATCGCCTTCGGCCGTTATTACGGGTGGCAGATGTTACTGCCGTACTGACCAAGTCTGTGATTGGGGGGATGTGACGCATACCAGAGAGCCACATCTGCCGATCAGTGCCACACGTATCAATCGCGACAAACCATTGACTATCGGGAGAAAAGTCTAGAGGGTCGATGTATTCAGGGTGGCTGGTTAGTCGACGAACTGCTCCGGTAGTCAGGTCAACAGCAAAGGCGTCAATGTTTGACGACTCAGCAGGATAGCCCACCTAGGTCACTTCCTTGCCATCGCCAGTGAAACCCCTGAGCTCCCCCACTGAAATTGCCCCGGGAGATATGACCAAATCGTCGCCCTTGACCTCGACGGGCTGCGTGTCGTTGGGGTCGAAGAGTATAGTGACATTAAGGAGGTCATACCGAGGACCGAGTGGGAGGCCAGTTTTGGGAGACGGATTAAAGCTGAGCTTGGAGAAGTAGGCATTCTGACCAAGCTTGCCGTCGACTTGGGTGAAAGAATTGAAGCCAAGGTGCACGTTATCCGGGTGAAGTTGAAGCTCCTTGATGTCACTACTAGGGCCTGAACCGTCGGTGTTGGTATTCTAGCGAATGGAATACCACTTTGCAACCTGGGGTGTACAACGGGGATCAACTAGATCATATTTGCCGCAGTCGAGAATGGAGGAGCCACCAAGTGCGCGTTTTCCATCACGGAATGCCTGAGGATACTCAAGTTCCTCCGTCTTCTCTTGGTAGACGCCGCAACTAAGACATTTCCAAGCATCTCCGTTGAGGAATTTGGTTCCGTCGGTCTTGACAGCGATGAGCTGGGTTCCGTTATAGATACTGGCCTTGTCAGGTGCCGCGGGCGCGCCGACAAAGGTGACTTGGACGAGGACGTGCTTTCCGTCAGGCAAGAAGCTGCCAGAACCGAGGTGGGTTGTCCTCCCAGTGCAGCCCGTTCCCTTAGGATTGACGGCCGAGTTGCAGTCTCCTGGACCAGCATCGTCCGCTATGGCCGGCGGAAGAGGCAGGGTCTGAAGCTTGATGGGTTCCGGGCTTGGAGGGGCAGGGACTCCCTTTTCGGTAGCTTGATGAGGGAGAGAAGAAGCCCCTAGGGCGAGGAGAGGGAGAAGAGTTGGGGTCCACATTGTGGTTGACCAGGGAGGATTGTCTCGTTACAGAGGAGGCATTAGGATAGTGGAAGGCGTCGGCCTTTATGTCAATCCTAGCAGGTTAAATATTGATGGCTTGAGCAGAACTTGCACCTTTATGATAGTCCAGAACAGACAAAGACTGTAGCTGGCCATCTTGGTTCGGGTACACATATGTAGAGTGCCGCACTCGTTTCCAGGGATCTCTTTATACGCGTATATCATGTTCTCCGCACTTGGAGCTATTGTGAAGCTTTTCGATCGATGATCACGGTCTAAATCACAACGTATGGAAAACATCTCATGGTTCTTTTGTTGCCGTTAGCTTCTGACCCTTGCAGTTCCCCGCGTTTCCCGATTTCCGTTCTGTTTTCCGCCTCCCTCCATCATTTACCCCAGATCCCCCGGATCTACAGCCCAGGTAGGTGGCTATCCTGGCTAACGCTATGCACTCTGATGCAGTGCATTAGTTGTGAAGAATTTGCCAAGAACGGAATAGCCTCTCTACCTGCTTCTGTGACGTCATTGAAATGATATTCAACTGAACACGCACCAGTCCTCTATCGCCAAAGTCCTCAAGTGTAACAAATGTCAGTCAAAAATTCTAGCAAAGTTTAGACTAAATACTTTTGAGTTTATTCACAGGTCGCCTTTTTTTCTCCACGTACATCTTTCTTTCAGCACCCGACCTCATCCTGGAACCTCAGCCCATTCGTCATTCCATTGGGCTACCCTACGGCGGGATGACTCCAACTGAAGTCTACCCAAGATCAGGGGTTGAGTACCAAAGCATGTACTCTTCGAATGCTTTATACAACAGCAGCTATCAGAGATTGATAACATATAGCTTACTATGTTTTATAATTATATTTTCAACACCCTTACGTGCAGAGACCTCTGTTTTTTGTTATCGTGGCTAAGGCCCTCTGTTCAGAAGTCAAGAGATTTGCGCAACATATAAAGAGACAGGCCTACTTTGTCGATATTTAAAATTGAAATCTTTATATAGATAGGCTTGAACAGTGACTAAGTTAGATACCCAACAATTGCGCAATCGTGATCTAAGGTTCTATTTTCAACAAGGACAATTCAAAGTAAAATCCAATACTAGGTCTCTACTACACGCCACCAATGCTATAGATACACATGCAACAGTATGTACAAATTGAATGCACCACTCTTGTTAGATCCCCTTTACCTGAACCCAGCGCAGACATCGCGGTAGACGTTCTTCTCAAGTCCAGCCGCATCCTTGGGGATGTAGTCCAGAGCAGTAGCATGAGAGTACGTCCAGCGAGGGTCGTTGAGCTCCGTCTTCCAGGTCCAGTACACCCATCCGTCCATACCAGGACTCTCGTACAGCTGCTGCTGAGCGGTAAAAAACTTGTTGAAAAAGTCCTTGTTGTGCCAGTCCACGTTGGAAGTCATGCTCCACTCGCCGGTGATGGCAAAGTCCTGGCCGCTGATGACGCGGGAGTCGGTGCAGGCGCTGTGCATGAGCTTGTACTGGTCACCGCGGTCGTTGTTGTTCAGGGCGAAGCCGATGTAGTTGTGGTCGTCGAAGCCCGTCATGGGGTCGTTGGCGATGCTGGCCTGGGTACGGGAGTCACCAGAGTCCCACTTCTTGGACATGAACTGCACGTGGAGCTTCTTGTTGCTGGGGACGTTGAGGGAGGCTTCGGCATCGCGGACGGCCTTGAGAGCGCCGGGGTAGTACTTCTGGACCAGGCCAGGGTCTTGTCCGGGCGCTGGATAACGGTTGCCTCCGTCGTGGCGGGAGACGGGCTCGTTGAGGACCTCGATCATGCCGACAGTTCGGTAAGCGTTGTTGGTGTGGATGCGCTTGGTCATCCAGGTGAGCCACTTCTGGGCACGACCAAAGTTGTAGTCGTTGAAGAAGCCAGCAGGCTTGTTGTTCTGACCAGTGAAGACATCCTCCTGTTGACCACCGGGAGCACCGTGGAGGTCGATGATGACGTAGAGGCCAAGCTCAGCGGCCTTGTTGACAACGGCGTCGAGGTAAGGGAGCATACGGTTGCCATCGGCAAAAGGCTCGCTGGCCTTATCGACAATGTCGACGTAAGACCAGTAGCCGATGGGGATACGGATGGTGTTCAGGCCGACATCGTGGACGGACTGGACAGTGGCCGTGTTGATCCAGTTCTTCCAGTGAGTCTCAAATGCCTGGTTGCCAGCCTCGCGGTTGCTTCCAGAGTAATGCTCCCGCATACAGTCAAACTCGGAGACGGACTGGCCGCACTTCATGTTGTTCTCCCACTCATTTCGCTGCAACCAAGGCTCGCAGACGAGCCAGCCTAGAAACAGTCAGATTTTCGCCAGTTACAGCATTTAGTGAGGGTTGCTTACCACCAAAGTTGACGCCACGGATCTTATTTATGCCGGGAGCAAGAGAAGGCTCGAAGCGCTTGCCAAGCTGCTCGAAGCGAGCAGTCAGGTTGAAGGCCGCCAAGTCCTGCTCATGAGGGAGCCATGCATGGACGGCGTTGAAAAGAAGAAACGGAGCCAAGCTCGAGTAGTGCATCTTGAAGGTTGAGAGGCGGTTGATGTCTGTAGATCCTGTTTTTCGAGGATGGGCCGAGCCTCTATTTATCCGACCAGTGATGGCTCTGTCTCCTGTTCACAGCCCACAAAGCAGCTGATCCCATTGGCACCATGCAAGGATAGACAGCTGCAACGTTGATCCTGTTAATGTAGCGGGAATAGCAATTTGGATGCTTTGTAAGGTAAATTAAGGGTCTATGTTGGCATGTTATTGCTGCAAGATGGAGTCTGTCTTTGGATTCATAGGTATTCTCGCATGAACTTTTCTCCCCTTCAGCCTTTTTCACTCAAGTGCTGATGACCTTTGGTCATGGGGGCCGCGGGAATGGGAGCCCAAGGTCGTATCGTTTCCCTGTCAGTAATCAGTTAATAAGCCACTAGAAGCAAGACATTCAGGCGCAGATCCCATTCATTTCATGGCTGAGCAGTTAGGCAGGTGCTTGAGCCAGAGAAGACGCGGGCGGCCAGCGGCATAGACGGCCTTCTACACTTGGCAAAGCGTGGTGCCGGGATCAACGGACGAGGCTTACAGGGGATACCCGTGCAAATCATCCGCTCGACCCATGTAGATGGCCAATCGCATTCAAGACGTAACAACAGACCAATCACCATCCAGGGCGCCTTGTTTCAGGCTTGTTATTAGTGCCGATGGTCTGGACCTGCTTGTTTCCATTCATTTTGTGGTGAAAAAGTACTTTAGAGCGCGCGCCTCCTGCATAGATCTGAGATTAAATGATCCAGCCTTGGGGCACTGCTGGTCCTTTCTCGAGAGATGATACCGAAAGAAGTAACTGCGGCCCGCCGAGTCCGAGGGAGCAGGCCTTGGAGATATTCAGAAGTCAAGCCAGTATGGGTGGCTTACTGGGTAGATATGGCTGACATGAGCCAGACTGACCTTGTCCATATGCCCGCCCAGCTTTGCTATGATCTTCAGCCAACAGGCCAAACAGGCATGATCGGACCTGTTCTTTACTAAGTAATCGTTCTCAGTTACGCCGAAGGCCGCCCAGACTAACCAGCCGGCTCCCACTGACCCAGACCGCTCTCCCGCAGCTCCAGGCCGCTGCAGTCCGCTCGAGCCCGCATCATCCCGGTCCATCCAAGGTCCAGAGTCTCCCAAAGTCCCACGTGATCGTCCATTGATCGAAGGAAACATTTCAAGCCGTCAGCGCTAGATGAGCATTGAGCATCTGCTCCCTGCCTTGTGCGTCCGTTAACTCCGCCGGGGGCGGCGACTAGGCTCATTTGAGTGTGGCCACAGCGGTTAGATTGAGGCGAGTAGCCAATCTCGTCATAGATCGTAGCTTGAAATTGTCTCCAAGTGCCGTTAGCCGAGGCTTGTGGTCTTTTTGGAGAAGACTCCGGTTTGGCTGTGATGATCCAAAAGTCTGGCCTCATGTCGCTCTCAGAAATAGGAAGTGATTGTCACCAACGTGTCTCTTGTCTGCCCGCCAAGACGGCAGGCTGCAGACAGATCGTCACAAACAGGCAGGCTGAATCCTCCTCGGCCGTTAAAAAAACAAGCCTTTCCAAACTCCGCCGCTAACCAACAACGGGACGAGACCGCCCGCAGCCCTACAGGGATGAGTGGGCTGACGACGTTGAACAATGCTCAGGGGTCGTCGGACCTGCAGCCAGTAGAAGCATGATTCAAGTGCCGGCTTACCCTGGCAAGTCGAGGGTAAGATTTAAGCCCCCTCCAGCCCAATCGACGGGTACGACTTCCTTATGGAGGGAGCCCCGGTCGTGATTGGCAACGGCTCGGTTAAGAAGATGAGGAGGATAACAGGCTGGTGATGTCCCTCATTTAGTCGTGCGCGATGCTCCTCTTTTCTCTTTGACATCGTCGAAATACTTCTGGTCTCATTCCGGGCCTCAAACATGGCTGCCCAAGTGAGTCTTTTGCCTCTTGCTTGCTCCAAGAACAATGCTCTAACCGACTTTTTCCAGTTTGACACTTCACCCGAGGTGGTGCACAACCCTTCCGATCACCTCCCGCAGGTCTACGATGCCGGAAACTCGACTCACTCCGGTTACCCATACGCCAGCTACACCTCTCCGAGCAGCGATGTGCCACCTCCCTTCGAGCGTAGCGACTCTCAAAACCGAACACCGCCTCTGAGCGACAAGGAGGCTGCACTACACCCGGCGCCAGCCTCGGCAGCAGTCAGCGAACGCGAAAAGAAATCGCGGATATGTGGATGTCCGGTCATAGTGTTCATCCTCATCACGGCCCTGGTCGTTGCTGTCGCTGCCGTAATTGGATTGGCCGCCGCAACTGGCGTAGCTGTCAAGAAGTCAAATGATTCTGATGCGGAGCTGAGTGCTCTGCGTGAATCTTATGCCTCCTTCTCCGACGCGGCTACTGCTACTGTCACTGTCACGAGTTCTGCAGCTGCTTCGACTTCGACCGAGGTGGATGAGGAGGAGCTCACCAGCGGTTGCTCCAACAAGAAGGACACGATGACGGGCACCGTCTACACGTCCAAGTGTAAGCTCTATCGAACCATCAAGGGCAGGAATATTCAACTAACCATTCGCAGTCATGAACAAGGCCCAATTCACCTTTTACTGTAACACCAACGCCCCCAACGATCCCATCTTCTCAGTCTTCGCCACCAACCTGAACGGATGCATCGAGGCCTGCAACGCCTGGAACAGCTACAACACCACCCAACAAACCTGCGAAGGTGTCTCTTTTGTGCCGTTCTGGGCGAGAATAGGGAATGCAGCCACCAACAACGCTCCTGGTGATTGTTACCTCAAGCCTGGTCCACAGGACCGGGATGGTCTCGAGGATGCCAAGGGCACGCATGCGGCCTTGTTGAAGAACTGAGCATCAAGCTCGTTTACTGATATTCTTGGAATTGTATAGCGATGGAAAATTTACTTGGGTAGACACAAATACCTTTAGCCGTGGCGAGGAGTCGAGTTTAGCTACTGTTGGGTTTTGTCAGAGTGTTCGATGATGGCCCTTTTAATTGAACTTCTAATCAATCACCTGGCGATGCCTTCACTCAAATACTGTCTACCAAACCTCTGTGATTTCGTGACTCAGGTATCAGCCTTCCTTGCTCTCTGAGTGCTGGGTTTCATCACTCACGTAGATAACAACAGCCGCTGTGTCTTGTGATATAGATACAGGCTACCTCGCAGAAATTCCACTGCATACTTCAGGAGTCCTCACCCTATTTCCTTGTATTCCTTCACTCGGAACCTTTGGAAAACTATTCCACTTCCAGAGATTTAGCCCGCAGCCTCCTAGCATGGCCCGAAGAAATATTCTCTCAAGTCCCCAATACCACCCATTGCCCGAGGCAGCAAACTGCTCAAACGAGGCCTGATATCGACGACTTGGTTTTCTTTTGCTCATGTTTGGCGGAGAATCTTCTCCCGAACGTCTTACCATGCAGGGTGGGTGGCTCTGAGACGTAAATGCCTTGGCCCACCAACCATGCTCATTCAACCCTTCCAAGCTTCTGGCTTACGGCTGCCCCTTTCAAGGGCCCTGTTTCATGCTGCTGACCACTTCTGGAAGGCAATGACAGCTAGAGGAGCCCTGTACCTTGTGGGCTGCAGGAACCCTCTGAAAGACTATTCGTCTCCTCGGATTATTGTCCCTTGACATACCAGAGCCCAGGAACATCACGCCGAGGTGGCACACAAATATTAATTGACCTGGTGTAAATTTGCACCTCCCTGACTTGTACCAATCAGCTCAAGAGAGGGCGTATCACAGGCCTCAAAGGTCGCACTCCTGACGCCACCGTAATTTCATACTAATCCAAAGAAGCGAAAACGAGACTCATATGTTTCATGAATTTCAGCTGGTATGAGGCGCCCACCAATCACTTGATGGGAAATCCGAAGAGATGAACTGAAGATTCAGATCTGGGAAGGGCCAGTTCTCACTTGACGGCTGTTGTAGAGAAGTCAAACTCAAGTCCCCCTTGTCGGCGGCGTCGCCCCCATTCTCTGTACAGGCCGAGAAATATGCCTCAGCTATGCTATAGAGATATTTGCAGAACTCATATGGTCGCTTGCACGACTTGACTAGACTGCTCGTCTGCTCCATGACGTTTAGTGACGCCTTAAGTAGATGAAGGTCACTAGTATCGGAGTTTGTGATGGAATGCAGGAAAATTACGACAAATGGAGTAAGTGGACAGTAAACATGAACCCTGAAGCTTATTAACCTCCATGCAGCAGAATAGGGGGACGTTTCTTTGTTCTGCTGACATACCACACTGCAAAGAAGGCCAACGATTCGGGCTCCAATAGGGAATATTGGGCATGCACCAACACGTGTGATTGCAGCCCCCTTTTTGCTGCTTCAAAGCAAGGTTCAGAAATAATGCTGATCGAGGTCGAGAGGTCGAGAGCATGGTGAACAAGCGTTAGAGTAGAGTAGTAAGAGACATCAACTGGTCCAAAGGTATTGTCAAAGAGCTTCTTGTTGTATGCTTTCGAAGTGTCGAGTTGATTCCACGACTCGTACCAATCTGCAAGCCGCTTCGTTATCATGCCCACGATAGCCTGTCTGTCTTCGGTGCACCGCCTGTGTGATGCTGGGGAGTAGAGGCCCTCGTATATCTGTGCTTGGATCCTCGCGTAGTCGATAAATATCCACATAGAATTATCCCAAGGCTCTCGTCTAGGGTCGGAGGAGATGGCGTATGGTTCAACATCGACATCTAGGTCTTGGATAGTTGAAGTTCTTCCTAGGCTTAGAATAGTACTCTTGTCTGAGAAGTAGATGCTCCAGAATAGTCGACGAACTCTGTCTGCTTCATCTGGAGGCATTGATGCTATTACATGCTCCCTGTGGTAGCCAAGGACGAGGCAATGCCGTGCAGCAGTGGAGGACAAGCGCCACTGAATTGCGATGTCCCCTTCGGTCTGGGCGTTAAGGGCCTGTGTTCAATGTTAATCAACCCTGGCATTGATACTGACATTTTCCACTCGGGCATGGTAACAATGGAGACTTACCGCCATGTACAGCACGAGACAATGCTCGAAGGCCGGGACCATGCTAACCTCGTATGTCTCTATTCCCGTGAGCCAGTTCTCTTTGCAAGCAGTCTGGTGTTTTGAAATTTCTTCGTCAGAAAATTCGGACCGCGGGAAACACTGAAGGCCACATAAGATCACGGAGAGCATGGCGCTCAAGATGGTTAGTTCTCCAACTGTGACGGCCTGTACTGGGAAGTATACACGGCGACACAAATCCTCGACTTGCTTCATATGTATTGGAAAGTATAGAGTTAGTATGCAATCTGGACCTGGGCTGCGGATTAAGACAGGCGGAAACGAGATGGCGACAGGGGATTGCGGCTTACCTTGCACTGCGCGTAACAGGCGAATAACGAAGTCGGCTGGAGGCAAGTTCCCCTGCAAAGTGATGCTTGTGGATGGCTTCCATTCTCGGGGCTGAGATACATCCCCATCAGATGTCTTACGTTCGAGGAGTTTGCGTAAACCAGATATCTTGTTGACAACCTGGGGTGACCCAATGCCGGCCAGTGATCCAAACTCGGTGATGTCTGTTGCAAGTAGAGTTTGCTTTCTAAATGAAGAATCACCCTCAAGCGACGCGAGGTCTATATGGCACGGGCTGTGTTGCGGCGTTGGCTGTGCCACTGTCGGTGAGAGTACCGTTGATGTGACGGCTTCAGGAACCTGAGTGCCACGACCTGGTGACAAGCTGCTGAGCTGCTGTTCAAGGGCAGTTACCCTTTTACGTAGGGATTCAATGCTGTCGTAGTCCCTGCAAGCGAGGGTCATTAGAACGGGGTTCAACCATCTCGGACGACCATGGGCTTACTTTTCCGGCACTGATCTTGCGTGTACCGAACGGCGAGTAGCATCCTTGGTACTTTCTTGGCAGGTGATCTTGGATGTGATGCAGTTCGCACAAGGAATTTCTCTATTACAACGTATCTGAAGTTGGTTAGTAACCGATGCCCCTTGCCAGCAGTCAGCTTTCTGGGGCTTTGCTCACCTTGCGGATCCGGCAGTTCCGGCACTGAGGACACGATTAGCCGAGATAATAAGCATCAAGATAGGCGAATCTCACTCACAGCCCTTGGAACGACGTTAGTAGTGGAGCCCATGGATGACTCTGTACAGGTAAGCCGATGGGAGTTGTGATGAGAAACGTACGACTTGCGTGTCGGGATTTTTCAGACGCGGGACGGAGAGCACGGGATCCACGGGGAGCGCGGGGAGCTAGGAGCGGCGGAATGAAGATTGCCAAGAGCGGAGTTGGTCTATCTCCAATCGAGTCTAGAGGCCGGGGATGTGTGGAGAGAGCTGCCCTGGTCTGGGGAAGGCCTTTTAAGGGATCTGTGGGAAAGTGAGAATCGGCTTGATCTGTCTAGCCAGAACAGATGGCACCCTTGATAGAATGAGGAGTCGGAGGTTCGTGTGTCAAGAATTGATTCAAGGTTAAGCAAGACTCGCAATAAGATACGCATGTCGACTCTTCCTCAGCTAAAATATATAGTAGTAGCTACTACAGACGTTTCAACATTCGCTTCCTATTTTCCTCCAGCTGCCGTGTCACACTATGCGTTGGTGCAAGCCCATCAAACATGGGGAAGACCGGGATAAATATGACATTCCGCCTCCACGCCAGCTTCAATGAACTTTTGCACGTAGGCCAGGTTCTCTGCAACAAACAGGTCGAACTGACTGGTGTCCAGATAAAGAGCCGGTAGACCAGTAGCATCCTTGATACGGCCTGGTGCAGCAAGGACTGGGACGTCTTCGCCCCCAGGGCTCTCTCCCAGGTAAGCTGTCCAGGCTGTCAGGTTATCTTCTGCATCCCACAGCTTGAAGGCGCCGGGAACCTCGAAGTTGGTCCTGTCGTCCAGCATGGGGGAGGAAAGAATCTGCCGAGCAATTGGAGGGGACAGGTTGACGTCTCGAGCACGGAGTGTCAATGCTGCGGCGAGACCACCTCCTGCACTCTCACCCATGACAGCAATCCGCGCCGGGTCGATACTAAGTGTGTGCGAGTTGGATCGAAGCCAAGTGAGGCAAGTCCAGCAGTCGTTCAATGCGGTGGGATACCGATGTTCTGGAGCCAGTCTGTAGTCGACTGAGAACGCCTGGGCTCCAGTGCCGGAAACCATGTGCGCCAGCCGTTCGATGCTGATCTCGGGACTCAGGGTAATAAGTCCCCCACCGTGAGCATGAAGTACTGCTGCCGAGGGACTATCCGATGAGCCTGTATCGCGTTTCTTGTAATGGTAAACCGGCAGTTGATAACCGTCTTCTGTTGGAACCTTGACGATCTCGAAGATGACGCCGTCTGGGATGGTCGGCGGCGGTGCCTTCATCGCAGCGCACCGGGCTCTTCGCCCTTCTATGTCGTGTAGTTTGGGCTTGACGACATCTTTCTGGCTCTCAAGGAGAGGTCCAATTGCGGCAATGAATTCTTGGTCAACTTCGAGGACCATTTTGTTAGATTGATAATAGTGTTGATTTTGCAGAGCGCTGAAATAGCAAACAGATTGGCCTTGACTTGTACCCGATTTCCGGGATTTGAAGCGCCTTATGAATCTATCTTCCTTCCCCCAAAATCATCGTATCTGGTTCCGAATCTCCGGATGGAGAGGTACCTCAGGCGCGGCATTCCGTGTCCAGCGTGTCTTCCGGCTCCATCGGGTCCGGCTCCATCGGGACCCGCGCGTCGCACGGCAAGCGAGCTCCCATTGTCTTCATCCCCGGCTTTTCTCCATCGTAGTGTTGTAAGCTTCAGTAATTCGCAATGGATTTGATTAATTGGTCGGGAAGCAAAAGGGGAAAGAATAGTGACAGCTCTCATCGCCATATAAGGGCACTTGGCCATCCTGACATTAGGTAGACTCTATCACAATCACTATAACAAACTCTTTTCTAGGTTTTACATAACACCTGTCGATTGATCCCCATACCCTTCTGCATAACTATCATCATGAACGGCCAAGTTAATTCGTCCACTGCGCCCGAGGTCATCGCCGACATCATCATCGTCGGAGGTGGCTTCGGAGGTTGCTATGCCCTGCATGAGCTACGCAACATGGGCTACACGGTCAAGTTGCTCGAAGCCGGCAGTGACTTTGGCGGCGTGTGGCACTTCAACAAGTACCCTGGAGCTCGGGTCGATTCGGAAACACCTCTATATCAGCTGAGCTTGCCACAGGCTTGGTGCTCATTCACATTCCGGGAACGTTTTCCAGGCCACCAAGAACTTCGGGATTACTTTATGCACATCGCCGAAGCTTTGGACCTTCGAAAGGATGCTATCTTCAACACCAGAGTCATAGATGCTAGGTTTAGCACCGAGTCTAACGGCTGGGTTCTTCGGGCCGAGGATGGACTTGTCGCCAAGTCTCGATACGTCGTCTTTGCCACAGGTACCATCAACAAGCCTTACATCCCAAACTTTCCGGGAATCGAAAAATTCTCTGGGAAAATCATCCATCCTGCGGCTTGGCCTGACAACCTGGATTTGAAGGGAAAAAGGATAGGCTTGGTGGGTCAAGGGGCATCAGGACTTCAAATACTGCAGGACATCGCCAAGGAGGACTGCAGTGTCACCGTCTTTGTGAGAAATCCACCTACAGCCCTCCCCATGAAGCAGAGATCCCTGTCTCGCGAGGAGTCTGAAGAGCTCAAGAACTCGTACGAGGCTTTGTTTTACCACGGAAAATATCGCGATGGGGCAGGATATACGTACAGCGCACCAGTTGGTTCATTCTATAATACGACGCCTGAGGAGCGTAGAGAGCGATATGAGGAGCTGTGGTCCAGAGGATCATACGCTATTCTGTGCTCCATGTACCCCGAGCACCATTACGACAAGCAGTCGAACGCTGAGGTATACCAGTTCTGGGCTGAAAAGGTCAGGGCTCGAATCAGCGATCCCTACAAGCGCGACATCATGGCGCCTCTCGAGCAGTTCCAATGGATCGGTGCTAAGAGGCCGAACTTGGAGATGGACTATTATGAGACTCTCGATCAACCCAACGTCAAACTGGTCAGTCTCAAGAAGTCAACGATCAAGGAATTTGTGTCTGACGGTATTGTCACTTCGACCCAAGGTGTCGACCAACACCACAAGCTAGACTTGGTCATTGTGGCTACCGGATACGATTCCGTGACTGGAAGCCTCTACGAGATGAATGTCACAGACAAGGCCGGTACAAAGCTGCAGGAGAACTGGAAGAATGGGATATACACATATCTCGGTATGATGGCCCCTGGCCTTCCAAACGCCTTCATGCTCTATGGACCACAGGCGCCCTCGGGTTTAGCAAACGGACCGCCCTTCCTCGAGCTTCAGGTGGAATGGCTAGTCAAGTTCTTGCAGAAACTTGAGGATGAGAAGGCTGCAACTGTTGAGGTTTCAAGTGAGGCGGCAGCAGAGTACCGCCAAAAGAACATCGACGCGTATAGCCACTCGCTCATGAGTGAGGTGCCGTCCTGGTGGAACGGTTCAAACATTCCTGGCAAGAATAAGGAACCTCTTTTCTGGGTTGCAGGCCTTCAAGCCTGGAGACAGGAAAGCCTGAGAGGACTGGAGGATTGGTCGCGGTTTGTGTTGACAAAGGAGTGACGAATCTCACTACCATATTCTTACTGGATTATGATCATCATAGCTGCAAAATGATTTCAAATAACTACTTCGCATATATTAATCTGAGTTGGTAAGATTCAATACTATGAAATGATTTGCCGTGCTGTGCAAGCTGTATGACCCGTGGAACTCGCCCACAAAGTGGTCGAGACGTTATAACGTTAAGCTCGGAGTCCACGGGAAGCGCGGTTCCCGCTTGGAAATGTCCATTGAATTAGATAGATATTAGTAATACATGAAACCTAATAGACAGCGGTAGCTAATAGAGGATCTAATACTTTATTAGAGACTTAAATAAGTAAGTCCAGTCACTCTTAGACTTGCGTTTGTGAGCCCAACCATTCTTCTCTATTTCGTTACCGACAACGCAAATTCCGGAAACTTGCCCCCAATTCAGAATGAAGATCCTTATCGTTGGCGGAACTGGGATGATTGGCGGGCATGCGGCTCTTCACCTCCGCTCACTGGGCCATCAGGTAGCCATCGCAGGGCGTCACCCTCCACCATCCAGTATACCTGATCTGGCCCAACTGGAGTTCACCAAAGGAGATTTCACGGCGGAGGATTTCCACAGTGATCAACTAAGGAAATTCGATGCGGTTGTGTTTGCTGCTGGCAGCGATATACGCCACGTTCCGGAAAACACAGACGCAGACCAGCATTACCTTGACGTCAATGGAAGGTTGATCCCGGACTTTGCGCGCTTGGCCAAGTCAGCTGGTGTCCGCCCTTTCATCCACATTGGCAGCTTTTATTATCACGTGGCCCCGGATCTGATTGAAAGCGTGCCATACGTGCGATCCAGAAAGCTGGCGGCCGACGGCGTTATTGCGCTGGCATCACCCACGTTCTATGCTTGCAGCCTCGACGCTCCGTTCGTAGTCGGAACGGTCCCGGGGATGAAAGCCCCCATGTTTGATGCCTATGTGAGGTACGCAAAAGGAAAGCTTCCGATTCCCCCTTCAGCGCCTCCCGGAGGAACAAACTTCATCTCGGCACAATCTCTATCTGAAGCCATCGCGGGGGCATTGGCAAATGGAACTTCTGTCAGTGGCAAGGCCATACTGGTTGGGGACGAAAACCTGACCTTTGCGGCTTACTTTGAAATGTTTTTCAGAGCTGTGGGAAAGGAGACACGGCTCCCTGTTCTGGACCAGGACCATCCTTTGCTTCCCAGAGTCACGCTCTTCACAGGAACAAAGAAGGTATCGTGCGAACCGCTGAAGGAAGAGTGGGAGCTTCTAGGCAGCTATCGACGTAACGATGTGCACAATGCCATCGTTGGAATAGTTGAAGACCTAAGGCGGCAGCAAGTGTAGTAAGCTCAAGAGGGACGCGTGGTATGGCCGCGGTAGGGTATCAGAAACAGAAGCATGCCATGGCTCGATTGAAGGAGGAGAGTTTTGAGTCATTGTATAGGAGAGCTTAGGGCATTTCGAGACAGGGAACAGTGTTTGTTGTTATCAGGATCAAGAGAAGTCAGTGTATTCTAGCCAAGGAGAATCCGAGTGGAAACCTCCTCGGAAGACCATCCAAGTCTCGTTTGCGTCAATAGATGTGAAGTATCCAACAGAAAACACCCAGCTTTTACCACTGTCACCGTCGAGGATCATCTATTACTTCCCCTGGGTAAGACTTCGTTTTACGCGCCCGAGGTGATCCATCATAGCAGAATACCGACTTTACCGGATTTTGGCGCAGGTCCATCAGATCGCGTGAAAAGTTGGTGAGCCGGCCCTTGCATTTTGAGTCTCTGGGACATGTCAAAACTGCCGCGTGATACACATCGAAGAGAGAGAAATCTTACGAATAAGCCACGCAAAGTGTGAGCTTTCTCATGTGGATGCTTTGAACTTGAAAGCCCTTGGTTCTGTGTTCATGTCAGGCGTGTGTAGCTTGATTTGGTTGTACGGTACAAGACGAACTTGTCAGTATCGTAGCATCACCATGCGAGTAGGTTTCTACTTTCCCCGCCAAAGTTTAGTTCCGAGAAGACGGTCAAGTTTAATAGAAGCGCTGGTCAAAGTCGGATAACGAATAGACGCACCACGACCGGGGGATCCTTCAAATTCGGCGATTTCTTTTTTCCTCCTTTCAGGGCTGCGAAAAGGTGCATGAACAATGCAATAAATTGCATCTTGTCAAGATCTCGGGACTCTGAACGATATCGCGTCAGCCAAAGGGATGATACTTGGAAGGAAATGAGAGAGACGCCCGCCAGGTTGGGGAACACGACACCTTTATGTTGTGTAGAAGAAGGCCGTTGGCCGGAGATGGTTCCGGACCCGGCATCACCCTACACGTCGATAGGAACAAAATGGAGTGATCATTGGTAGGCTACAAGCGGTATGGCTCTAACATAATCAGCATGAGCTGCACAAATCTGGGGAAGGAATTTTGTTGAGGGGGAACACTACCATCCTGTGAAGATACATGTTATTTGCTGTTGCGGCTGATGCTCTGTTTGGTCGAGAGGGGAAGTCTTATTGGCATCATCAACAATTAATGTTACGGTCCTTTACGAGGCTAGGGCTTGATGCTCTGGCTAGTAGCGCTTTTCGCCGGAAAGAGACGTGCCATTGTCATCAAAAGCAAACGAAAATCACTCGCTGGCTCTAGTCTTGGGCTGATCTGGTAGGGAAGGCAGTGCTGTATAGCCAAAGAGTTAACTTGAATGTGAACTCGACGATCACATCCTCCCTTTAACCAACATCTTGGAAAGGGACAAGGGTGTGCAGGGTATTTCTATGTAAAAATGACTAGAGGCGAGACACACATCGTTTTGAGTCGACTGTTCGCCCACAATACTTCAGTAGAAGGCGATTGGAGGAAGGCATCGATCATCGTCACAAGTGTAGCGACAGTCAACCATTCACAAGCAATAATTATTTTCCTATGTCATCACGATGGAACCAAAGGCTTCTCGTGGTGGACGAAGATATACGAGAACGACAAGAGGTCACTGTTCTATTCGAGTATCACCTATGGCAGGACACTAGCCACATGGCCTAAAGTGTGTGTGTTGATAGCTGCCTGTTCTAGATCAACGAGAATTGATAGATACTAAGTGTACAAGTAACACAATCTTACAAAAACCCCTTGGAAGTAGGTCGGGCTACGTTTCAAAGTCGCTCTACGCAGTCGGGGTAGGCGTGTGAAAAGAAGACTAGAGAAGCTCGCCGATCAATGTGGCAAGCAAGTGCAATTCAAGGTTGACGTTACTCTAGAGTCATCATCAACCCTTGCTGCGCATTGTCTATTTCAGCACATCTGTCTCAAATTACAACGCTGACCCTCCAATGGCCAAAACAGGTTCAGAGCCTACTTCTATGCCAAGACGCCACCACACCATTCCCTCGCTGTAGCCAGACATGAAATTGCGCGTCTTTAAGGCTCCGTGCTGACTGCAGCTGACTGGGCTCCCTCCAGGTACCTATCGACCTTGAGTGGCACGGGCGAGAGGTAGATGACCCATAGTATGGGGTTCTCTGGTAGTTCTGGGAGCCAAGCTTGTTACGCGACCCCGCCTCCCCAAGGTCATCACTGCCCCTATTTTGTTGGGGGTTCAAGTGGCGGTGTTGGCAAACAAACGTCATTCACTGCCCTGTTGCCTCCTGATCGACGGATTAGGCTGATTTCCTGGACAGGGTTGTCACTGCGTCCCTGATTCAAGTTTGTTCTTAAATTCAGAAACCTAACCCATCCTTCTCCGCGCCCCAACTATCACCTATCACTATTGCTCCTTCGTATCACGGCAAGATGCATTCGTCGTGGTTTTCGTACTCTATTTCGAGACCATATCCATTTCGATGGTTCATACCAGTCACCATAGCCGGTGGTGTTGTTCTGGCTGTCGTCTTCACCTTGATCAACCTGGGCTCTAGCGGCCTCTACCTGAAGTCCGAGTTCACATCGGATCCCAACGGCACAATTTCTGGCCAAGCACAGTATGTGAATATAGTGGCATTCTGGGACTGACTGACGTGAATTCGTAGATGGTTTATGAAACCACCCTTCAGTTGGGAACACAACCTTGAGCCAAAATGCGAAGCCAAGATGTTATCGGTCGGGGATAGCTTCTTCACCAGCGCACATAGATTCCAATACACGGTCAAGTTTCTCGAGCGCGTGAACGATGGCGACACTAAGTCGGTAGAAACCTTCCCGTCGATCCCTTACTTGAACAATACCCTTGAAGATTGTTTCCTCGACCGAGTATCTCTCAAACTCAAAAAGCCCGACGCTGTCGGGTCTCCGACGTGGTGGATTTCCTGGTCTGCCGCCTCCTCTGTTGATGCATCAGCGGCGTGTAGTGTCATGACGCAGCTTGGTCGTGTCAATATCTCGCTTGCTTTACAGTATACGGGGACAACAGATCATCTATATGGATACATTCTTGAGGATAACCCCCAAACAAATGCCAGCATCTGGTGGGGGACTCGACTACTTAATGCCTACCTTTCCGGAGTCTGGGAAATCATGTCACTTACGCAACGGGTTGGCGAAAACGATGATCATTATTGGGCTTTTGGGAACATCCCATACTTCCGAGACCCGTCTGAACGAGAGTATGTAATAGTCCTGACGCGACCTGCCATCTGATACTAACACTATTGCAGTATTCGCAGTTTAAAATTTTTCAGATCTGACGCATGGATCGCCTCTTCGCATGGGCGTATGGAAAATACCAGTATGGTAGTTGTGGGCTCACGTCTCGGCTTTGCTAACGGTTTCACAGAGACCAAGAACTTTACGTATCTATTTGAGAACCCCAAGGTGAAATATGAACGCTACAAAGCTTAACTTCACTCCCAATCTAACTGCGTTTCTAGCATCCTTTGTCCCCAGTCGCGACAGAAGGGCTTCACTACGCCAAGATCCTGCATTCCCTCGTCTCAATTGACCTCGGGAATTGCCAAGCCCCTAACCTACTTTTAAACGATGATGACCTCAAGTATGCCATCGACGCCCCGGAATCTCCGAACCGAAAGCCGGGAAGAATCTTGACTACCTGAAGGGGGAGTATCACTCCAGAAAAGACCGGTACAACAAAATACCTCGTCTAAATACACTCTACAATAAGAACCTCACGTTTCTCCATGAAGCATACGACGAGTTCAGAAATCTTACAGGGAAGCTCAGTTGCCAGAACTCGACCATTGTTGCGCAGTATCTCTGTTCTGTTCCCGAGAGCAAGAGCACCGGCACAATGATCCTAGCAATAGTCATCGCAAACCTGGTTTTCCTGCAGGCAGCTTGGAGGTTTCTGAGTTTGATGGCACAGTGGATGTTGCTGAATGTGGACCCCCAGGCTATGGTCTGTGAAGGTTGTTTGAAAGGCAGTTACGCGATGGAAGAGGTATCGAGTAGGCCTATCAGTCGGCGTAGCGACACTGACTCCAGGGGGTGAGAGTACCGCGCAACTGATACAATGATAGGGAGTACAGACGAGGATAGGAGTTGGGCTTTGAACTTATTAATGAAGATGTGGGAACTGTTACAGATAATCCTTTGACTATGACAATATACTTTAATATACGACCAACAGCCAGCGAGGTCCTATTACGCTTAGTACTAACGTCGTCAAAGATTGATATATCAAAACAAGGATCCTCCATATTTTTAAGATTGAACTGTTCTCCCCGTCTACCCCAATAAGCCACTAGTCCAGCTCGTGGTAAATCCACACATTTGGCTCGAGGTAGACTGCCCTCTTCTCCTCTCTGTACACCTTCAGGGGAACAAGCCCTCCTTGCAGTGCTATTTGAGTGTACTCCACTACCCTCGATTTTCCATCCATCTCCGTCACTTTAGGAGCATTGGGAAATGCTTCAAACTCAATTCCGGTCCATGTGGTCCAGTCATCCAGACTTGCTTCGACTTCCATGCTTTTCTGGGCAACCTTGGCTATCTTGGCTCCCATCCGAACATGCTTGCGCAGCCAGGGGTCGAATGGCAATGCAGACTTTACTGCATTGTCTTTGCTGGGAAGGGTGATTGACTGCACAGTTGATTGTGGTGCGAGTCTGAACGGGCTGGGGGTTCGGCAAATAGTTGGCTTGAGCGGTGCTTGGGTCCATGTGATGTACTCCTCCATAGGGATGAAAGGATGAGCAGACTTCTTGGTTGGTCTGAGGGGTACGACGAGAATCTTCAACCCCTCTTGTCGAGCTGTGTCTTTCATCTTCTGAAGGATGCGTTCCGCAAGGCCCATCCGTCGATGGTCTGCGCGGACAGTGACGGCAAGGGCAGAGAGGGCATTCGGCAGTTCTGAGCTAGACGACCGGGCCGTGTCCTTTCTTTGATCCTCGGTTGTGATGGGAGCTGACGACCACGGCCAGGAAGACGCCTCCTCAGGATGAGAAGCCATGTATTGCCGGATGCCACGGGCAACCATTGTGTCCCATCCGCCATCAGGCAGACTTTGGAAGAGGTGAGGGTTCAAATCAAGGCCCCTGCCTCTCTCGGCCTCGCGCAACTCTTGCCAGAAAAAGGGGATAGAGCGCCCACAAGCAACAAGCTCCTCATCTCCTACATCATTGCGCTCCGAGATGACATATTGGAACTTGCGCAGACCTTGAAACTTGCAAATATTGGCGGAAAGATTCGCCTGCGTCGCATCCTGGTCAAGAAAGTATGGCCATGCTGCATTGAGTGGGTGGTTGGGGTCTTGGAGATGATCCCAGAGATCCGGTCTGGTGTGTGCAGTGTAGAGATGGTGTGTGACGGTGGAAGACATGACTATGCGCTGATAGAAGACAGGCAAGATAGCGAGATCTGTTGGTTAATTGCTCTACAGTTTTCGTCGTCCGAATACCATTGCCCAGAAAAGCTCCAGATTAAAAGGAGAAAGACATATGAGATGAATGGCATTGCCTTCAAAATCCAATTGGCTACAACAGTCATAGACGCTACAGCGGAAGGAATGACGAATAGATCAAGTGAGACGCTGTGCAACCGAGTACTCGAGCACGACCAAGACACAGTCCAACAGACCCCGCGTCCCCGGCATCGCACAGGCTGAGGTACGAGGGGAGTACCGTCGAGTAGTGCCGAGTATGGTATTCTGAAATATGACGCGTTTTCCGTCATTTCCTCCAACGGAGGATGTCTCCCGCCCTGAGACACGGGGCGTTAGCTGACTGTCTCGCTTCACGCCGCCCTGAGACATAGCAGCCTCCTTGTATCTACAAATGGAAAGGTCAATGAGCGAATCAAGGGCTGATATGAGACATATAACTTTCTTGGCGAGCTACCCTAATTATACGGTGATTCTTCAATGTAATTGGAGGAATGCTACGTGCCTCTTTTGAGTATGAGACAGACAGAGTGTCGGGATACAGGGCGGAGAGAGAGATTAGCATTGCCACGTCACGTCAGATCAAGAGCTGGGTCTTTTGCATGGCATCATTCATGTACGAATGCGATGGCAGGAAGCGCGCGGCTGCTGTGCCATCTCTATTCTCTTTTTCCAGCATATTGCGGAAGCGGGTATGCACTAACTTGTTGTGAGTTGCAGAGTGAGGTGACTATAGCTGCAACATGCAGGGCGAGGGTTTCACAACAGCCTTCACCTACATCCTTCCTTAGGCGAGATGACGACTACATGGCAAGTATTGTAGTTCAAATTTGTCATTGAATTCTCATCAAGTGCTTCCTTTGCCCGCAAGCTGTTTGTCCTGTCCCCTCCCCCCAACTGAATCTTGCTCAGCCTGCATTCTTCAACTCCACCGCCCTCATCATCCACATTGTGTCTCAAGGCTGAGTGGGCACATGAGGGGTCATCAGCATTTGCTCAGAGGACGGGTAGCTCCATCGGTCGATGGTTGTCGTCTCTTCGAGCTGCAGATCAAAAGACCGGACGAGCTGAAGACAAGGTTGTTAGCTGACATGTAGCGCCGAGAGAACAAGGGTCAAGTCGATCTCACCGTGACAAGGGTCTTGTATAGGGCCATCAACCCTACATGCTTTCCAAGGCACTTGCGGACTCCAACTCCCCAGTGGACATCAAGCCGGGCCCATTCCTGCAGCTGCTCCGGCGACGCAGCCAGCCACCGATCGGGCAGGAATTTATCCGCCTGGTCGCCGTAGAGGTCCGGGTGACGGCCAATCATGGCGGCGCTCGACGAGACTGACGTGCCGGGGGGGACGTGTATGCCGCCGAGGGAAAAGGGCCGTCCCGGTGGCGAGGCCCGGCGGCGCGGGAAGGTAGACGCCACGAAGCGGAGGCCCTCGTTGACGCAGGCCGTGATGAATGGGAGCTGCCGGCACTCGTCGTACGTGGGGACTTGTCCGCTGAGGCGGCCGTCTGCATAAGCGGCATCCACCTCAGCTTGGGCTCGCTGCAGGATCGGGCGCTGATCGGCGACAAGGAAGATAAGGTTAGTGGCCATGAGGGCGATGGAGTCTGGGCCAGCCATCCTGGACACGGGGTCGGTAAGTCTCGTATGCCCTGCAACTGTCTCTGGCGCTGTATGTACTCACATGTCCATGAGAAGTTCATCTTCAATCTCCTGCTGAGGAATCCCCTGACCATCTGACGAAGATGAGGCCAGCCATTGGTCCAGCATTGAGTGCTCGTACTTGGGCTTGGCAGTGCATGCGCGACGCTGTTGTACCTCCTGACGGATCTCCTACATGGTGATATTCAGCCGAGGATGCAATCTGGAGGCATATCAATGCTCTCTTACCGCCATGAAAAGTCCTAGCCCCCGACGATCACTCGGGCTGGACACGAAGAGGCGCCGCCCCAGCGGATTATTGCGCGCAAAGGCTGAAATGGGTGGGAAAAGGGAGAGTCGCTGCTCACGGACAGCTGTCTCTTCCATGTTACGAATGAGGCCACGGACATCATCCTTGGCCTCCATGAATCCAACTGGGGTACCCAGAGACATGGCTGTGATGACATCAAACGAAAAGTACCTTTCAATAGTTTGCAATTAGCGTGCGTCAATGTCTTGGATCATCGCGGGGGTCGTAGACTTGCCTGATCCATGTTCTAAAGTCAACAAGGGGACCTTTTTGGCACTCTGCTGTCAAGTTTGACATAAACCGGATGACTTGGTCGTCTAGCGCAGGTTCCAGTAGCTGAACCCGGGGTAGAGAGTACTATTGGATCGAGATCCAAGGTCAGCATGGCCAATAAGGAGAGAGGACAGGGGAGAAGAATACCGCATGAGCGAAGCGACGCTTAGCCACGGCATGGTCGATGTGAGACTTTTTGTTAAAGACAGCAGCGGGGCAAGAGAACTCTTGGTGAAAGCCCGTCTTGTCGACTTTGCTGTGATAGACTGTGCTGACCATGGAAGGGTCGTTGAAGGAGAGGTGGTTGGGGCCGCAGCGGACTACCGGGCCTGAATGCAGGGCTTAGCCATGTATACGGGTGACTGGGATGGGGTACTCGGTAATACCGTATTTCTCGTGGAGTTTGCTATACCAGTTTCCCTCTTGATGGGTCCAGAAGATGTAAAACTGGTAGAAGCTGGTCAAGGCCGGCAAGACAGGACCTGGGAACTTGCTGAGAGGATGCCAATAGAGTCGTCGAATGACGATCACAGCGCCAATGAGCACTAGGCTCAGAAAGATACGAAGAAACGAGACGTGCTCCAACATGGTGAAGTTGCCGAAAGGTGAGGAAATGATGATTCAAAGGCTCAAGGGCTCTTCAAAGACCCTGTTATTTATGATGCACGAGGCTGGCTATTCTACCGAGTGACTGGTGGTCAGCCCTGGTAAGACGGTACGCTGCAGGGGGGTGGACCTGGTACCTGAGCCGTACCTGGGTCAGCTCAAGGGGTATCGGAGCTGGAATGGTGGACTCCGAGACCGTTACTGGTAAGATCTTGATTGATGCCGTGAAATTTGTTCGAGACAGTTGCTCAATGATTTATTGCTCTTCTCCCCACTGTGTATTCTCGGCTTGTTATCTTGGTTGCTCAGCATACTACGCTCTTTTCACTTACCCCAGACGGATAGCAACCATTACAACATGGACACCAATCATGACGCAAGAGGCCAGGAAGCCCACAGGATGGGAAACCCTGGTCAACTACTGCATCACATCTTTGAGGACCAAGTGTCCAAGAGCCCTGAGAGTTGTGCCTTGGAATTCTTCCCCCAAGGCCGTTTCACCTACCAAGAGCTCAACAACGTCTCCAATTCCCTGGCGCGTTTCTTGCGTGACAAGCAATTCCCTGGTCGAGATGTTGTTGCTCTATCTTCGGAAAAGTCGCCGCTGCTCGTCGTTGCAGTTCTGGCTGTTCTCAAGGCTGGCATGGTTTGGATACCACTGCCTGCTGATGCATCTGAGGATCGGATCAAGTACATCTTGGAAACTTCCAAGGCCGGTCTCATTTTGGACTATACCTCGAATACACCCTCTATCAAAACTGAATTGGATGTCTTTCACCTGAATGAGATGTATCAAGACGGCAACCCTTTAACCTACCCTACGACAAACCTGGATCTTGACTCTCGCTCCGAGAGAGATCTCTGTCACATTCTCTTTACATCTGGCTCAACAGGAACCCCCAAGGGTGTCATGATTGAGCATCGAGCTGTGAGGCACAACGCCCTGGAGCTCACCAAAATGTTCGACCTCGACTCAAGCACCCGGACCTTGCAATTTGCAGCACCTACATTCGACATTTTCGGACTTGATCTGTTCATGACGTTTGCCTGTGGAGGATGCCTCGTCATGGCCCCCCGGGAGCTCATGATGGAAGACATGACTGAGTTCTTGGTCAAGATGAACATTACCTACACGCAATTGACGCCAACTGTCATCCAGACCATTGACCCTGGGGGAGTGCCAAGTCTCCGCGTGTTGGCAAGTTCCGGAGAGGCTCTACCGCAGCCATTGGCTGATCGATGGAGGCACAATGTCAAGTTGTTCAACGCCTACGGACCAACTGAGACAATTGTCTGTACCGTCGAGGGCCTCAGCGGGAATAAGGATATTGACGCGGCTTGTGTGGGCCGCCAAGTCCCTGGGCTCGACGTACGGCTGCTGGCAGATGGCGAAGCGAGACCAGTTTCGCTCGGCGAAGGGGGAGAAATTTGCGTGGCAGGCCCCCAACTTCTACGAGGCTACCTGTCCAGCAAGGGTCAATTTCAGCCGCCTGAGTGCTATATCGACGGCATGAGGTTCTACCGGACAGGTGACCTCGGACGATTAGAGCTTTCCAAGGCCGGGGTTCGCACCATCAGACTCATCGGCCGTCGGGATGCCGAGGTCAAGCTCCGTGGTATCCGTATCGATCTGGCTGAAGTTGAGCGTTTCATCATAGCTTCTCCAAAGGTGGAAAAGTGTGTCGTTGTCATGCCTCGCAGCGGGAGCTCTTCTGGGAGTCTCTCGAGCTTTGTCGTGTTGAGCAATGTGCCTGGTGCACATGACACAGACTCTTCTTTCGCCGCACAGCGTATCCCACTTCTTGAGCCTTCCAAGTGGACCTGCTCCATTCTGGACAAGGCCAAGAAGGCGGCCTCAAAACGACTGCCTTCTCTCACCATGCCAAAAATGTGGTGGCCAATCAGGGCGCTACCTTTGACCTCAAGTGGAAAGGTCGATCGTTTCCAGCTACAGTCCTGGCTGGAACGATTGCAAGAAAAGGACCTTCTCGAACTCGTTCAAAGCTATGGCTCCCAAGCGGTAGACCATACTGTTGAAGCCAGCCCTGAGGAGCGGCAGTTGCAAGCCGTATGGGCAGAGGTCCTCCTTCGTCCTGTTTCTACCATTCCCACTACAGACTCTCTCGCAGACCTTGGAGCTGACTCACTCGATGTGATTCGAATGGCTAGCAAGTCAAGAGCCGCTAGAGTTGACGTCAATGCTGCTGATATTTTCTCGGCGAAGACGATACGAGAGCTTGCCAAGCGTTGTAAGCCAATGGCTGAGAAGCAGACATCAACTCCGGTCACAACACCACCCCCTTACCGACCATTCAGCCTCCTTTCTCCAAACACGCCTCTGGCGCCCTTGATACAAGATGTGGCTGAGATGTGCTCAGTCCCAATCGCCGACATCGAAGACGTATATCCTTGCACCCCCTACCAGACATCCCTCATGGCCTTGGACATCAAGTGTCCTGGTTCATACATCTGTGCCTTCAGTTGGTCTCTTCGTCATGATGTCGATCCTGCTGGGCTACAACGCGCTTGGGACACTCTGATGAACTCTCAACCAGCGCTGCGAAATCGGCTCATCTGGGATGTCGATGAACAGCAGTTCTTGCAAGTCCAAGCCCGACATCGCCCATCCAAGTGGAACGAGTCTCTCTACGGGGCAGACATGTCACTAGGCTCTGACCTTTGCCGCGGACTAGCCCTCTGGGATGAGGGCCAGCAGAAGTGGGCGTTTCACCTCAAGATCCACCACAGCATCATTGATGGATGGTCCTTGCAGCTGATGCTCAATCAACTCAAGAGGATATACTTTGGTGAAGAGGACAAGACATCAGACGGGGCTATCTACTCGCATTTTGTGCAACATCAGCTCATGGAGCGAGAAGTGATGCAAACTGCTTCGGCCCATTTCTGGACGGAATATCTTGATGGCTACGAGGGTGTCGAGTTTCCACCTGAGCCACAAGATCCTCACCACGAAGTTCACGCCACAGATCACCAGTTCCTTACAGTGACGCTTAAGTTGCAGGACGTTGCCTCTCGATTTGGCGTGACGCCAGCAGTCATTCTGTATGGCGTCACTGCATTGATACTGGCCACTCATGGTGACACTGAAGATGTGTCCATGGGCCTGATCCTAGCCGGACGAGATGCGCCTGTTGATGGCGTGTTCCACATGATAGGTCCTGCCTTTGCATGTGTTCCTTTCAGAACATGCCTTGATCATGAAGTGCCGCTACAGGACTTTTTCCAGCGAATCCACGCTCAAATTCTTGCCATCAACCCCCATCAACAATACGGTCTCGAGCACATCGAAAAGTGCGGCCTGGGGGCAGCGACTGCTTGTCAACTCAAGACTCTGGTTGTCGTCCAACCCGAAGATGAGCGACTGGCTGGTGAGGGGCTTTGGGCCGAGGTTCACGGTCAAACTTCAGGCCTGGCCGACAGCATCCCCTTTTCTCTTGAGTTGGTGCTAGCAGATGACAAGGTCTTGATCAACTGCAACTCGGACCCGGCTGTTCTGTCTCTGCAGCATGCTGAGATGGTGACTAAGCATCTGAAGCGGGCTCTCGAGAGTCTCTCTGGTCTTTCTACGGAACAGAGGGTGCGAGATATCCAGATGTCACCCGAGAACCAGGATCAGCGCATGTTGGAGTGGATTGAGTCGTATGGGCCTGCAGTCGACAACTGCTTGCACGGTCTGCTGAAGAATTCAGCTGATACCTACCCCGATCATGATGCTATTTACCAAAGCGCAACAGGCAAAAAGCTGACCTTCCGAGAGCTTGATCTGGTCTCTAGCAGACTGGCAGCATATCTCGCCGGCTCATGCCAAGTGTCACCAAAGTCGATTGTCCCCATCGCCATGGAAAAGTCTGCTCTCGCCATCGTCACCATCTTTGCAATCCTCAAGACCGGCTCTGCCTACATCCCACTCGAACCTGGTTGGCCGCCTGAACGTGTTCGCAAAATCGTGGATGATGCGGGTGCCGTTAGCATCGTCTGCTCGCCCGCTCTAGCGGATCGATACGGGAGTTTGCAACAGCGGCTCATCACGATTGATGAGAAATGGGCAGAGACATGGCATTCTGGTCCATCGGAGGAAGTCCTTCCTCAAGCCTCTCCTTCCGACTTGGCTGTGTTGATGTACACATCTGGCAGCACAGGTATGCCCAAGGGGGTGATGCTTGAACATCGAGCGTTGTGTACCAGCCTCACTCACCTCGCTCGCTGTTTTGCGCTCCAACCTGGTGACCGACACCTTCAGTTCTCATCCTTTGTCTACGACGTCAGCATTTCCGACATCTTCATCCCTCTTCTGTCTGGAGTCTGCATCTGTGTCCCTACCGACGACGAGCGACTGAATAGACTGTCCGAGACGATACAAAGAATGAATATCAACTCGGCCACTCTTACACCATCGATGACAAGCCTCATTGCCCTTGAGGATGCCAGCACACTCAAGACGATCATGACTGGCGGTGAAATGACCAGCCGCGCTCTCATCCAGGCATGGGCACCACGGATACGATTTCTCAACGCTTATGGACCCACTGAGGCTTCCATCACCACAACCGTCACGGATCCTCTGACAGTGGACTCAGATCCTGGTGTCATCGGTCGAAATGTCACTGGATGGCATCTAATTCTTCGCCGTGATCGACACGGTCAGCTGTACGAAGCACCACTGGGCTGTACTGGAGAGATTGCAATTGCTGGACATAGTCTTGCCAGAGGCTATCTACACAATGAAGAGTTGACGGAAATGAGCTTTGTGAGCCTTCCATCATTGCGGGGGTCACAACTCCCGTCACGTGTGTACCTCACCGGAGACATTGGGCGATACGAGAAGGACGGCTCTGTTCGCATTCTTGGTCGTCGAGACAGGATGATCAAGATCAACGGCATTCGTGTCGACCCTGGAGAAGCAGAGGATCAACTCAGGAAACTCGGAGAGCAATTCTCTTCGGCAGTGGTGCAGTGTACCGTTGACGACAACAAGGTCTCCCGACTGACTGCCTTCGTCACCGTCGACACTGAAAACACCACGGCCAGCGAGGCCTTCATCCTTCCAGGCGAATGCAACTCCAATTTCCGTGAGATGTGCCATGAAGCACGGTCTCGTTTGCTCGAGCTTCTCCCAGTCGCCTATGTCCCCACCATCTTTGTTCCAGTTCGGTGCATCCCCTCAACAGCTTCCGACAAGGTGGACCTGAAGCGACTCAGAGACGAGCTGCAGAAGTTACCTTTGGCACCCTTCATCATCACAGCGGACACCGAGACGGACGATAACTTGGAAGAGGATGCAAACTTGGAGATACCGATCGAGCTGGTCTTGGAGAGTGTCTTGCGCAAGGTCTTCAACACGCCAGGGCGACTGAGAGCGACAGCTGACTTCTTTCGGCTAGGCGGTGATTCATTCACGGCCATCAAGCTCGTGAGCGCCGCCAAGGCGAATAACTTGGACATTACGGTCCAGCAAATTTACCGACACCCACGCCTCAGAGAGCTGGCAGCTGTTGCGCGGTACAAGAGACTGACAGATGCTGAAGCCGAGGCTGAGGAGCATAAGGCGTCTCCTTCAAGCGCTGTCTCCCATGAGGCATGGAAGGAGGTTGCAGACACAATGGAGGTTACCGTCAATGAGATTGAGGACGTGTATCCAGCATCACCCTTCCAAGAAGGACTCATGGCAGCCTCGTTGAATGGTGTCATGGGAGACAAGAAGGCAGCATACCACGCAAAAATGGTCTTTCAGTTGGCGAAGGACACGAATGCTGCACTCCTGACACGGGCGATGGACAAGGTCGTTTCACAGAACCCAATCCTCCGAACAAGACTTGTGTCCACGTCCGAGGGACTAGTTCAAGTCGTCCTCAAACACTCGTCAGACCAAAGGCAACAGTTGAACAAGGATGCACTTTTCCAATACCAGATCAACACAGATTCCTCCAAGCATCCTACGAGGCTAGTCATGAGCATACATCACGCCCTATACGACGCCTCTGCTCTACACCTTCTACTTCAGGATGTCAATTTCTGGTACAACAATCCCATGGGTGTCAAGCCTTTGCCTATTCCGTACCGAAAATTTGTTGATTACCTCGACTTGACGGACTCGGAGTCTGCACGCCAGTATTGGACAGAAACTCTTCGTGACGCCCCATTGACACCTTTCCCGTCAATGGGGGAGCATGAAGATCAGATACGGGCGACTGAGCACCTGGATCTGAGTACAACGGTATCTTTGGACCTCTTTCAGCAGTGCGGAATCTCCCCTGCTACCTCTATAGCAGGTGCTGTGGCCCTGCTTCTGTCTTCCTACACTTTCGCCGACCAAGTCTGCTTTGGCATGACACTCTCCGGCCGCGACAATCCTGAGCTTGAGGCCGTCATGGGTCCTATACTATCCACTGTTCCCATGCGTGTTCACGTATCTCCTGAGCAATCCACGGGCTCCCTGCTTCAAACTATTCAGTGCTCGATTTTGGATATGCGTCATCATCAGCACTTTGGCCTCAAGAACATTATGCAGTTGCCAGAGCAAGGCTCCAAGAACGCCAGCCGGTTTAGGACACTTCTTGTTGTGCAGCAGGGTCAAGACAGCGACCATGACACCCCTCGAGTCATTGAGAAGCTGCTGACCAACGAGTCCTCGATGTATGTCGAGTACCCCCTAGTTGTCATTGCCCAGATAAGCTCAAGCACAGGGCAAGTCGACTTTAGAGTCGAGTTTGATCCTAAATGCGTCTCTGAGATCCAGGCACGGCGGTTCATTCATCAACTGGACAAGACAATGGCAGAGCTTGCGCTTCCAGACCGTCTGGTTTGTGAGCTAGACTTGATCAGTTCTGCTGATATGGCCGATGTTGCAGCATGGAACCCTCCACCCTCCGAGCCCCCCTCTCGGAGCATCCGTCAAATGTTTCAAGACATGGCCTCACGACAGCCTGACCTTCCCGCCGTCGAAGCTATCGTGGGCGAGCGACTTGACACTGTCCAACGGACGACTTACAAGGAGCTGGATGACATGACCACGGCACTCTCTCAGGAAATTCGACAGCGTGCCCCTAATAGTCGACGGATTGTTCTGTGCCATCATACCCCTTCACTTGTTCTCACGGGAATGCTGGCAGTCTGGAAAGCTAACAGAGCGTTCACAACCATGGATCCATCCCTGCCGATTAAACGACGCCATGCGATTCTCTCCGGGCTTGGAGAGGATACTGTTATCCTAACGGATTCTTCCGAGGCCCAGAGCTTTGTCCCTTATGACACTTGCATCCTTGACGAGATGTTGCAAGAGGCTGGTGAGGACCCCGTTGTGCCAAACCCTCATAACGCTTCGGATCCTGCCTATGTATTCTTCACCTCTGGAAGCTCTGGCACACCCAAGGGAGTTGTTGTTAGGCACTCAGCCATTGCCTCATCTCTCTCAGATGCCAGTGCAACAATGGGGCTGGACAACACAACCCGGATGCTTCAGTTTGCAAATTGCACATTTGACACAAGCCTACTGGAGACCTTTGCGACTTTGATCGCTGGGGGTTGCGTGTGTCTTCCTGCACGGAGGCAACGTTTTGATGGCACCCTTGGCCACGCCATCAAGCGTCTCCAAGCAAGTCACCTTGTTCTCACGCCGACCGTTGCCGCACTTCTCTCACCACAAGGCCTGCCTAGCGTCAGATCCCTGATGCTCGTTGGAGAGCCACCTTCGACGCAACTGATCAAGAGCTGGACCTCAGGCTCTATCGAGGTTATGAACGGCTACGGTCCCACGGAAGCAAGCGTGCACACGTCGACGAACCTATCACTACAGCCCAACGAACCCCATAACATCGGACGAGCAACGGCTTGTAATCTTCTTCTTGTGGTACCGAATGAGCCCAGCAAGCTCGCCCCTATCGGGGCCATTGGAGAATTGGTCATTTGCGGCGAGACCGTGGCGGATGGTTACCTCAACAAACCCGAGCAAACCAAAGAGGCTTTCGGAACCAGTCCTCCTTGGGCTACTTGGGCAGATGCTGGTTCCGCGTCTCGCTATTACTGCACGGGTGACCTAGCGCGTTATGCCCCCAATGGATCCATCATCTACATGGGCCGGAAGGACCTGCAAACCAAGATCCACGGGCAACGTCTCGAGCTCTCCGAGATTGAGTCTCACATCAGGAGATCGGGTCACTTCACAGACTGTGTGGTGGAAGTCGTACCTCCTGCAACACTGGCGGCTTTTGTGCACATACGAGAGCTTGGGACTGGAGTCTACAATGGCCCTCTGCCAGCAGAACAACTCGACGAAGCGGCTGTCAGCCAGACACAGAGCCGCTTGCGTTCGGCTCTTCCGGAGTACATGGTTCCCACCGTCTATGTCCCCTGCGCGTGCTGGCCCACAACGGCATCAGGGAAGATTGACCGTCGACGCCTGCGTGCTGATGTCGAATCATCACTCGAGAGCTACAGGGCCCAGCAGAAAGGATCCAAGCGACCTGCCAAGGCCCCAGAGGAACAGACTTTGTTTTCTATCATTTCCGAGGTCATGTCGATCACAGAGGACAAGATTGGCCTGGACGACTCCCTCTCCTCGTTGGGCGGTGATTCCATCACCATGATTCGCTTACTTGCCCTTTCTAGGCAGCGCAACTTGGACATTGATGCAACCAAGATCTTTCAGTCGACTACTCTCGAGGAAATGGCTAAGAGTTCAAGTTCACGACGTCTGGCGTACACTGGAGAAGGTATCACTCCCCCCACGCCATTCTCCTTGGTTCCTTGGATAGAACAGGACGCTCTTCGCTCCAAGGTTGCTACCCAGTGCCATGTTCCTGTCGAGTCGATTCTAGACGTTTATCCCTGCACTGCAATCCAAGAAACCCTCATGATCGCATCTGCCAAGACACGGGGTGCCTTCCTCAATCAAGAGGTCTTCCGACTGCCGCACGAGACTCCAACAGACAAGCTCCTTCAAGCCCTTCGAGCACTCTGGCAACGCCATGAGATTTTGCGAACTCGAATAGTCTTAGACTCGGACTATCGTGGTTTGCAGGTTGTCGTTGGGGAAGATGCGGATGTGTGTCAAACATGCTCAGAGAACCTTGATGATTTCCTACGTGAAGACAGTCTCGCAGCCTTTGAGTATGGCGCAAAACTCTCTCGATGTGCAATTATTACCTCAGGGTCATTTTCCTACCTTGTTCTGTCCCAGCATCATGCAGTCTTTGATGGTTGGTCTATGAACCTATTGAAGGACGAGGTACAGAGGCTCTATCGCGAACCAGACACCCAACTTCCGCCAACCCAGCCATATGTCCTATTTATCCGCTGCTCCCTGGACCTCTACAACAGCTCCGAAGCCCATCGTTTCTGGAAGACTCAGCTTGCCGATATCCAGGTTGGGTCACTTCCTCAAGTGCGGCCCAGCGAGACATTTGCTGCCAACCGAAAACACACCCTCACCGTTGACTTCACCAACAAGTCTCCGCACACGCTATCGACTCTCGCGGAAGCTGCCTGGGGTGTGCTTCTTGGGCGATATCTTGACTCTGAAGATGTCTGCTTTGGTATCGTTCGTTCTGGACGAACGGTTTCTCTTCCGGGAATCGACACGCTCATCGGCCCTACTCTGGCAACCATCCCCCGTCGCTTGCGTCCAGTGCGGGAGCAGGGAGTCCAATCCTATCTACAACAAGTCCAAGACGAGGCCATCCGATCTATGCCATGGGAGCAGTACGGTCTGTCAAACATCCGCAAGATTGACGACGACACATTGCAGGCCTGTAATTTCAGCTCCATGCTCGTTGTTCAGCCACCGACTGTCAAGGACACAGGAGCTTTGCTGATTCCCGAGGACCACTTGGCCAGGGGATTCATCGATTCGGATTGTCTCATCGTTGATTGTCAACCGATAGGAGACGGCAAGGTTACAGTCACCATCATTTACGATGACCGTCTCATGTCCAGTGACGATGCCCAGTGGATAGCGTACCACTTCTCTCAGACACTTGATCAGTTGAGCTCAAGTCAAATCACTACGATTGGAAATTTGAACCTATGTGGAAGGCAAAGGTTGGATCAAGAATTCGAGTGGAACAGCACCGAGATTGACTCCTGCCACCGACTCGTGGATGAGGTTTTCAGCGAGAGAGCATCTCAGTGGGCCAACTTGCTCGCGGTCGAGGGACCTGACGCCAGCCTCTCGTATCAACAGTTGGATAACCTATCGTCTATCGGGGCATTCAAGCTTCGGTCAGAGCACGGCGTGCGTCGAGGGGACCTCGTGCCGCTGTTGATGAGCAGAGGTGCGGCCATGGTCGTCGCGATGCTATCCATCTTGAAGGCTGGAGCAGCCTATGTCCCTCTTCCCCCAGATGTTCCGCTAGATCGTCTACGCTTTATCATACAAGAAACTGGTGCTCAGTCCGTTGTGACCACGGCCGATTACGATCAGCTGGCTCGGGATTTGCCAGTTCAAGCCGTCACTTGGGACGTTGCACAGCTCCAGAAACAAACTTTCTACCAGTTCACCAGGGGCAGCAATGAAGAGTACAGTGGTGACTCTCGCTCTTGCTCAGATCTTGCCTATCTCCTCTTCACTTCTGGCAGCTCAGGAACACCAAAGGGAGTCATGATTGAGCACTCAGCCTTGGCAACAACGGTACTAGCGAACGGCCGTCATCACACAGACTATCAAGTGGGAACCTGCACCCTCTCTTTCGCCGCCTATACATTCGATGTCAATGTCATCGAGATCTACATGACGCTACTTCACGGAGGTTGTCTTTTCATTCCACCAGACCATCGACGACTTGGAGACCTCTGCTCCTACATCAACGAGAAGCAGATCGAGTTCGCTCTCCTGACTCCAACCACAATCCAGAGCTTGGTTCAATCACCCAGCCGTGTGCCATCGCTCAAGACGTTACGGTCCGGAGGCGAACCCCTGTCTAAGTCAATCATGCAGGCATGGAGCCAGAGTGTTCGGCTCATCAACTCGTACGGCCCAACCGAGACGTGTGTCGACGCGAGCCAAAACCCAATTGTGACAGCCAACAGTGACCCCAACAACGTCGGTTTTGCAATCGGAGCTTATCTTTGGGTGGTCGAACGGGGTGACTACACGTCTCTCGCACCCATTGGTTGCCCGGGAGAACTCCTGGTCTCTGGGCCTACCCTGGCGAGAGGTTATTTCAAGGACGAAGAACGCACACAAGCAGCATTCATCGATGGAAGCCATCTTCCATGGGCTAAGCCAGGATATGACCGCTTCTACGCTACTGGAGACATCGTCCAGCGGAATGCCGACGGATCCATCACATACATGGGCAGAAGAGATCTTCAAGTCAAGCTCAACGGCTTCCGCATCGAGCTCGGCGAGATCGAGTACAACATAGAGCAATGCCAATCTGTGGCCTCTGCCGTGGTCGACAAGATCACACCGCAAGGTGATGGCTCCGATGCTCTCGTGGCTTTCTTTACTTTGGCCGGGGAAGAGACTTGCCAAGAGGAGCTTCTCCTGCCTGCGTCTTCCAACATTCGCGCCATCATTCAAGACATCCAAGCACGCCTTGACGGCAAGCTACCTCCATACATGGTTCCACAAGCCTACTTACCGCTTTCACGTATTCCACCTACCCTAAGCGGGAAGACGGATCGGAAGTTACTACAACAACTGGGAGCCCAACTGGCTCCGGATCAGATGCTTCTATATCAAGGCTCATCGAATGTCATCCGTGAGCCATCAACAATCTTTGAGCGAATATTGCAAGGCCTCTGGGCTCAAGTTCTCAAGGTTGATCCAAAGCACTTGGGGCTCGATACCCAGTTCACTCGAGCTGGTGGAGACTCGCTTCATGCCATCAGCCTGGCTTCGCTATGTCGAGGCGTTGGACTCGGGCTTGAGGTCTCAGACATTTTGCGAATGCCGCAACTGGAGCAGATGGCCAGCCATTTGGAACGGAACCGGTCAAAGCCCGATGCCGCCGAGCGAAAGCACAAGAGCCAGGCTGCTGTGAGGCAAGAGTGTGACCCTAAACTGAAGGCTCAAGTCTCCCAAGCCTGCAATCTCGCCATCAGTGACATTGAGGATGTGTATCCGTGTACACCAACTCAAGAGGCACTCATGGCTGCAACTGTGAGGCAGCCTGGGGCGTATATCGACCACAGCATGTTCTCTGTTCCCTCATCCACGGATATCCACAAACTCCGGGCCTCGTGGGACATTGTTCACCAGTCCAACCCCATCCTGCGGACTCGGATCTGCTCCACCGTGATGGGCAATCGCGTCCAGATGGTTCAAGTAGTAACGCGCTGCCCTGGCGAATGGATCGACTCCGATAGCGAAGCCTCGGAGATGGGACTTGGAACATGCTTGATGCGGTATAGGATTCGACCTTCTGAGCAACACTTCGTGTTTGAGTTTTGGAGACATCACTCCATCTTTGACGGCTTCGCTTCCACGGGACTCTGGCAAGATCTCGAGCACGCATTCGCATCATCTACGCCTCCCAAGCCCAGACCAACCTACCGCACCTTTGTCGATTTTGTTCAAGGTGGGGATAAGGAAGAGGCCGTGTCTTTCTGGCAAACCCAGCTCCAAGGGCACCAACGCGAGGCTTTCCCAGCTCTTCCCTCCCCTGACTACGCTCCCGAAGCCCATTTAGCAACGAGTCAAACACTGAAGAGCACCTTGAGATGGGCTTCAGACAGTCCTTTCTCCTTCGCCACCGTTGCTCGTGCAGCATGGGCCGTCATCCTTGGCATGAGGAGCCGCACCTCCGACGCAAACAAGGATATCTGCTTCGCTGCCACAGTATCTGGTCGTACTGCTCCATTGGAAGGCATTGAAGACATTGTTGGCCCGACCATCACCACCACGCCCGTGCGCTTACAGTTCAGCCTTGGTGACAACGTTTCTGACCTACTAAAGAATGTTCACGACCAGTCTTTGTCGATGCTTCCTTTCGAGCACTTCGGCCTAAGTTATATACGAGAGATCAGCTCTTCAGCCCGTGACGCCTGCGCGAGTGTCAATCTCTTGGTCGTACAACCAAGTCAGCTTGCGGATGGAGCTCTCCCTCTCGGTTTGCAACGAATGGTTGAAGAAGAGGCTGCAGATGGACTCAGTGAGCCATTCGGTCTCGTCATGGAGTGCAGCCACAACCCAACCACTGATCAACTTTCTGTCTCGGCTGCGTACGATCCGTCGCTGCTTATAGTACCCGAAGTGGTCCACATCCTTCAACAATTCCAACAGATGATTTGCATCTTACATCGTGGTGCTTGCGGCAACTCATCTATCCGCGCCGCTTTGTGGGAACTGGCGGAAGGGGCTGATCTTGAGCGGACAATCCGGTGGAACTCATCTAAAGACACATCTCTCCCAACACAGCTCCACAAACTAGTTGAAGAAACCGCCAAGCGGTATCCGGACCAGATGGCCATTGACTGTCATGATGGGCAGATGTCATACGCGGAGCTTGTCGCCGCTTCAGAAGCTCTAGCCTTCCACCTGCAAGACGAGCATGGCGTGAGACCAGGTCATCTCGTGCCCATCTGCACAGAAAAGTCATGCTTCATGATCATCGCAATTCTAGCCGTCATGAAAGCTGGAGCAGGCTATGTTCCACTTGATACAAGCCATCCCGAGGCACGCACAGAACTGATTCTCAACGAGATTCAAGCCAACCTCGTTCTCGTGTCTCCCCTGCAGGCCACTCGCAAGCAGTTCCCAGTCCAAACGCTCGTTCTCAGCCCAGAGCACCTAGGGGCTCCGAAGACTGTTCATCAACTACATCTCTCGTCTCCCGATGACATAGCATACGTCATCTTCACTTCTGGAAGCACCGGTACCCCTAAGGGCGTTGTCATGGAACACAAAGCGGCAAGTCGAAGCATCCTCGAGCATGCACAGCGTTATCAGCATGCCAGCCAAGGCACACATCGCCGCTCTCTACAATTCAGCTCCTATACATTTGATGCAAGCGTAGTTGACATTTTTTCTGTCCTCGCATCTGGGGGTTGCGTCTGCATCCCGTCTGAGAGCCAGGGCGTCGATGTTCTCGAAAGTTTTATTCAGCAAAAGCAGATCAACTTTGCCGATCTCACTCCCACTGTTTCCAATCTACTGGAACCGTCCAACATACCCAGCTTAAAGACCCTCGCCGTTGGAGGCGAGATGGCCAACCGCGCCCTGCTACGCAAATGGACGGGTCCCAATTCACCAGTCGAACTCATGCTTAACGCCTACGGCCCTACTGAAGCTGGCATTGCATGTGCCGTGGGACAACTGACGGCAAAGTCGGCAATTGGCCAGGTTGGGAAGCGGTTGGCCGCTGGACTCTGGATTGTTGATGACCTTGACCACAATCACCTCGTCCCCATTGGATGTGTGGGAGAGCTCGTGGTGACGGGCTCAACTCTTGCACGTGGCTACCTCAACGATCCAAAGAAAACAAGTGCAGCCTTCCTAGAGAATGTGTCCTGGCTAGCCAAGGTGGGCGAGCAGCGGCTTTACAAGACGGGTGATCTCGTCCGGTTCGATGTCGACGGGCATGTTGAGATCGTTGGCAGACGAGAAGACATGCAGATCAAGTTCAGAGGACTCAGAATCGAGCTCGGCGAGATTGAGACGGCGATTGGTGCCTCTTCCTGGGCAAAGAGGATTCAGCGTTTGGCTGTCACCAAGATGCACCGCGATGAGATTCCGATTTTGACAGCTTTTGTCCAACTTGACGCTGCCCAAGCAGACCCGGTCGAGGGTTCCATCTTTTGCTCACATTCAGAAGAGTTTGCGTCCTTTGTTGACGCCACTCAAAAAGAACTTCTTAAGCAACTACCGGAATACATGGTGCCACAGCTCTGGCTTCCCGTCTTCCACTGGCCGTTGATGGCATCAAGCAAGACAGACCGCAAGAAGCTCGTGGCTGAATCTGAAGGCCTCACTTCGAAGCATGTGTCCGAATACCAACGAATGCGCCCAGCCAAGGATGAAAGCACACCCTCGACAAAACTCCATGAGACGGAAGAGGCGATCAAGGAGGCATGGCTTCAAGTCCTACACAAGGACGCTGACTTTGATATCCAGCCTCAAGATGACTTTTTCCGACTTGGAGGAGATTCGTTGACAGCCATCATGCTCGTTGCCGTCTTGCGGCGAAGCGGAATCTACATCGCCGCCCAAGATGTGTTTGCTGAGAAGACTCTCGCCGGTATGGCTGCTCGCTGCCGTGGAGCTACTACACCCCGTCGAGATGCCTCAGAGAGTCGGGAGAAGTCTCCTGCCACGCCTGACTCTTCCCTCAAGACTCCTCTCACAGATGATTCCACTGAAACTTCCCCTTCATCGCTAGACACATCAAATGTCAGCACAAAGCAGCTTGTCGCAGAACTCTGGATATCGATTGCCCACCTACCAGCTCGAGAATACAACGACGACGACAACTTCTTCGAGTGCGGCGGCGATGATCTAGGTGTGCTCCGTCTCGCAGAGGACGGTCAGCTCCGATTAAGCACATCGGATATTTACTCACACCCCACGCTTGCAGAGATGACGGCATGCGTCAGGTCCTGCAACGCTATGAAGCATTGCAGTCTCAAGTCAAGCTCTGGTCGGTTCTCGTTCGACCTGGAAATGGCCGAGGTGGAAGCCATCTACCCAGCATCTTACACCCAAACCACGTTCGTGATCGAAGCGCAGAAGTGGCCACTCTCGTACTACGCATGGACATTCTTCGAGTTGGACGACTGCATTGCGCCCAGCCATGTACAAGCCGCTTGTCAGACCTTGGTCGACCGCCATCCTATCTTGAAAACCAGCTTCCATCTTAGACATGGCCGTTGCTTCCAAGTGGTGCACACCACAGGTTTCAGAGTTGACTTCAAGGTCATGATGTCTCAGGGCCTGCCAGATGAGATGTGTTCTGTCATTGACAAGGACGTCGATCAACCTGTTAGATTCGGTCAGATCCCCACGCGGTTCAGACTCTTGATTGACCCTGAGAGCGGACTCCGAACAGTCGCCATGGGCCTGTCTCATGCTCAATATGATGGCTTTTCTCTGACAACCATCTTCAACGATCTCCGGTCAGCCTACTGTGGGCTCCTTGCTGGACCTACTACATCACCGGGCTATCACCGCTTCATCCAACACACCCTCGAGCTTTCCAACGAAAAGACCGACACCTTTTGGCGGAAGCTGCTACATGGCTCCACCTTGACCATGGTTTCTGACCTGCCCCTGTCAACCCGACAACCCATCATGAGCGATAGTTGGATGCAGACCATCCCGTTCCAGTTCAAAAAGCCCCATCGCTCAAGTTACAACTATGGGACGTTGCTGAAGGCTGCGTGGGCTCTCACACTGTCTGCTGTCTCGGGTTCTACCGACGTCGCGTTCTGGAACCTTGTTTCTGGCCGGTTCGCGCCTTTCGAAGGTGCGCAAGAGGTCGTCGGGCCTTGCATCAACTTTGTGCCTGTTCGAGTCCGGTTCGACGCCAGCCAACTTGTGTCGGATCTTGTGAGCGGTGTCCACGAGCAGCAAATTCAGAGTATTCCGTTTGAGGCTACACCTACCAACTGCATCATCGAGCAGGCTCAGTGGCCCGGATCTTCATCCAGCCTTGGCACAATCTTCCAGTACCAGAACATTCCGGATCCCAAGGAGCCTACGATTGAGTCCAACACGCCTTGGACAGTCAAGGGCGGTGCCGTCTATGGCAGAGGTCTCTTGCAGTCTGGGGCATGCTGGCTGTTGGCATGGCCAGAGAAAGACGGACAATCGTCGTTCCGATTCACTTACAGTCCCCAGACTCTCTCGTCTTCCGCGGCCAAGTCTCTCGTGGACACGTATCTGAGTCTTGTTCATGCTATCAATGAGCTCCCTCAACAAACCGTGGCTTCAATCCTGCATCCCGCAACCAAGCTATTGTCGGCCCAAGTGCCAGAGCCGCTTCAAGCACAGACCTCTACCACAGAGATCACAGGTGCGGCACGGTCCATGTTGACTCCGATTGAATCCTCTTGGAAAGAAGTCCTTGAGATATCACACCCCATCGATCTGGATCAATCTTTCTTTGACTTGGGCGGAGATTCTCTGAAAGCGGCTGAGCTAGCAGGGCGTTGTGTCAAGGCAGGTTTCGACTTGAGGATGCAGGATGTTCTCGACTTTCCCACACTTCGCCTTCAGACACTTCTTGTATCGAGTCATGTTTCGCGTCCAGAACGCACTGTACCGAAGTTGGAGTTTCGATCAGCGAGTGAGCTTTCTTAAATCAGTTCCTGTATATATATTTTGAAGTTTGTTCTTTGTCATTTTTTAGCTATCGTTTGGATTATTAATTAGATAGATGGTTTGTCTTGCGCATTCAATTGGCATTCCATTGAGATTCCCTTTAAATCTAGTTGAAATTCTCTCTTCATGAACCCTAAACGTCTTGTTATCCTAGATATCTAACCTTCAGACGTGCGTGACGGGTAGTACTGATCATTTCTCTTGTCACATTATCTTGCAATACTGTCAGATATTTAATATGAATGAAAATGACAAGCTTGAGCTTCCTAAGTTACCACCCTAAGGCAAATTCAATGCTCTAGCAGTACCTATCTAAACATCAACCTCAAGCCATATTATCCCGCTCTATGTCTCCTATAAGGATAGGTACAGAGCAATCATACTAATTATCATAAACCTTCTCTCCGTTTCGGTTATTGACAGAGTTCCCTACACCTGAACCTAATAATTCAACTGCTTTATTGTCTCCTAGGTATTTAAACTGTCCCTACCTGCCACAAACTCAAGACGCCTACTTTCTTCCCCATTCAATCAACATCACCCCACAATGGCAATTCGTTCTCTCGGACTCAACCATGGATCATTCATGTTCTCTAGCCACTTGTGGCAGAAGTCAAGGGTCCTCCCCAACTATTTGATATTTTCCTCAACTCGGCCGTATCTGAAAACTTTTTGACATTAGCAATATCTCTATCCCTCTCCCCCATCTCGATGTAGAATTCCAGATCGTAACATGGAATGGCTCGCCTGAAGATCCGAGGCTTCATCTGGTCATTCAATTCAATGTCTTGCGTGGATCTCTGTCCCTGTCATCATTTCTCTCTGCTTCGGCCATTAACAAAATTTCCCACCCATGAACCATCATTAAAGTTTTTCGCTGTCCCGTACCTATTTTGAATAAAGTCCCATCATCCCCAACCACTTTTCCTCCGACCACCCACTGTGCTCAACAAGGAAAGGTACGAGTCCCTTCACAAATTCTTTGTTCCAGGCGGCCTGCTCAGATCCAGCAAACAGCAAGGGTCCAGGCAGCATCTCGAGAAGCTTTTGTATGTCGGCAATGTCTCGGTCTCTCTTCTCTTCCTTGTATCGTTCTGTGGCGCTCTACGCCTTCAGGACAATGATATCATCTCTATCGGCCCAGGGTAACTCGTTGTCTCCCAGCTTGCTGATTATAGCGCTTCGAGGGACGAAAGGGGTCTATATATATCAATTAGCATTCATAGACATAGATAGACAATGTTTATACACTTACAGACTTGATGTTGACAAAGTCAACGGGGACGATGGTACGTGATAGAGGGCATTGGTAGGTAACGCCATGAATAGCCTCCATGTTGAGGCGGAAGGCTGGATCGACCAACGGAATAGCTCGCTTCAGCACTCGGGGCTTCATCTGACCAGTCAACCAGATATCAATATCCTAGGTAGCAGAAGATGCATGGTCAGCAATGGGGTTTGAGAGCTCAATGAAAGTTAAGCTCACGGCGGTGGGACGGTGTCCAGTCAAGCGCCAAAGCGCCGCTCCGCCAACAATGACAGCCTTTGAGGGTATTGCTTCATCTCCCAAAATCTTCTTGGTCGCAGCAAAAGCAGCACGAGCGGCAGACTCCAGGACAGCTTGCTGGATGGCCATGGTGATGGTTTGGGATGATGGAAGAGTTGTGTGCCGATCAAAACGTGTCTGGTGGTTCATTTGGTCTTGCCTCGACACTATTGAACCGAGGCAGGAGACAACCATGGTAGATGGCAGGAGCCTCGCATTGATTCTCTCTCGTGTGACCATCCATATTTTTCTGTCCAAACATTAACCAAAATTCTTAACGCAGCAAAAAAACCTAAATTCTTGAGTTGAGTTCAACAGAATTGTTATCCTTGAACGTTGCACAGTCACCTATTTAAGACGTCTCTGCCTGCCACAGGCTTAATATTCCTACTTTCACCATCATTCAACCAGAAATACCTACCTACTTCAACATGGCCACTCGATACATCATTCCCACACGTGGATCATCTATCTTATTTGGCCAATTCTGGCAGAAGCCAAGGCCCTTTCTCAGTTCATTCCTAGCCCGTCATCTGATCAGTTCGATGAGCCCTCAGCTTCACTCCAACAGCAACAACGCCCAAGCTTATATCCCCCATCACCTAATTCAGCCTCAAAAGATCCAGCCATCGATCTATCACCCACACTCCTCCGTCTGGCGGCCTCTTCTTGCCGTCAACCCTGCGCTGGGTCGCGGAAGCGTTCTGACGACTGCGTCTTGGAATCTCAACTGGTCTGACCCAGATCCTACTGCTCGAACACTTTCTTCCCTGGCCCATCTGGGGGAGATATTCGGTGCCGAACCCCAGAACCTTGTAGTCATGCTACAGGAAGTATCTCCCGTCTCTCTACGCGCCATTCTTGAGCATTCATGGGTACAGCGCAACTTCGTTCTGTCTAATGTCAAGCCGCCAGAGGTCCCCCGGAAGGTTACACTCGACCCGTCGTCTGTTTTAACGCAATCCGCCCAGAAGGAGATGTCATACTTCACAGTCATGATGGCATCCAAGAGTTTACCGGTCACGGCCTGTTTCCGCGCACCCCTTGTCACGAATATGGGGAGAGATGTTCTCGCTATGGACATCCATACCTTGGGCCAGGAGGAAGCAAGTGACCGCCAAGAATGCATCCGTCTCTGCACGACACACCTTGAATCGCTCTGGCAAGGCAAACCATATCGCCAAGGACAGCTAGCTGTCATATCCGATCTCCTGAAAAAGCCCATTCTACCAGGTTGCAGAGTCATCGCAGGAGTAGTTGGGGGCGACATGAATGCGATCGACAGGTCAGAACACACTTACCACAAGGAGTCACATGTGGATTTGAGAGACATATGGGAGGACAGCCACATGATGTCCCAGCAGCACGACAACTGTCAGTGCGGGGAGGGCGGAGGCACATGGGGCCACAAGTCTTCCCAGCATCGAGGCTCGAAGCGTTTGGACAAATTCCTCTACTATGGCGCTATTGAAACCTTGCCGGTCAAAGATTCACCGGACTGCATAGAACGAGTCCTTCGTTTCGGGGTTGGATTGAAGACTGAGGTCGAAGTGTGGGAGCTTGAGAGAGAGGACACTGAAGTTGTGGGAGAACAAATCCTGAAGAAACTGCACAAGGAATACGTGTCTGAAGAACGTTACAACACTCTCAAGGGACTAGGATTCTTGAAAAGCTTCAGAGCAAGACAGAAAAAGATGAATGCCAGAGTGAGCGATCACTGTGGTATTGTGGCCAGGATCAGGATTGTCTGATCACAAGGTATGGGCAGTAAACTCTTAAAATGGGCATTGAGAATACGTAGAATGATTATCACGCTGCAGAGACTCTTCATAATTCTTATCTTGGGTAGTTTGTAGGGAATAGGCCATCGTCTCATCCTGCAAGTTGCAGATCCCCCAACGCTTCCAGTGCCTCATGTAGCGCCGCAGTAGTTTCGGCTGGGCTCTCCAATGGCCAAAAGTGCCCACCAGGGATGAACTTGACCTCCAAGACCTTGGCTCGAGGAACAAGCGCCTGTATCTCTTCAAGGTGAAACCATTCACGCGGTTGAGTTGGGCTATCGTAACCTTGCATGATAACAATCGGGCATTTCCACTTGCCCATAAGCCTCCTGCGTCGGTCGAGCCATTCCTGGTGAAAGGTACTAGCACCCTAGTATCGAGGCACGGCCTTGCTGATTCCGTCGTAAGCAAGCTCTTGAGGCACGCGCTGCAAAGTTGCGGATTCGTCAGGAATATCCCGAGCAGTGAACCACATGTAGGCTGTCAAGGCCAGGCGTCGCGGATCCTCCATAATGCCGTTGTATGGGGCATGGAGGAACAGGTCATGTTGAGATGGCAGAGCTGGGTTGTAGGGGATGAGGTGCTGTTCTCCGCGGACGTAGCCAAGGACACGGTCTAGGAAGAGGGCAGCAATATAATCGCCTTGAACAGTCCCACGATCTTGGGTGACAAGACTGTCATGTAGTTGTCAGCATGGTGCTTTCGGGAGCATCTTGGAATGGCTTACTAGAACTTCTCGATGCCAATCTCGAGCAGCATTGCAGCCAACTGTTCCGCGGATCCTTCATGCCGGTAGTCACCTGTTTGCTTGCTCGACTGTCCATAACCCTTCAAGTCTGGAGCGATACAAAAGTAACCATCCTGCGCAAGGGATGCCATGTGTTGATGCCACTCGAACCAAGAATCGGGCAGTCCGTGCAGGAACACAACAGGCTTTTGCTTCCCCTCGCTACCACATGTCGCATAGTGGAAGCTGACAGTGTCATAGTCTCCGGGCGACTCCACAAAATGATGAGTGAAGGCAGCACTGCACAAATGCTCAACAGAGCCTTCAGTATCATGTTGCCGAGGGATCAAGGGGCCAAGTTCTGCGAGATGTTTCAACACTTGGTCCATAGAGGGCTTCAATTCGGACACTGGCTTAATCCGAGGAGGGAGTTCGGCGTACAATAGTTTCTCGGCCATGTTGGGTGAGTGGTGACGATATCAATGAGGTGAATAGAGGTCGTTGTGATGCGTATAGCTCGTTTAGTCGGGGTCTTGGCATCCTTAAATACTTGTTATCACTATCATACAGCTCTCACTTTCAATCCGCCATTGTCTGCTTACGGAGGGCAAGCCAATTCCAAAATCCGGCCTCTCACGAACGGATTTGCCTCATAGTCTTTGTGAATTCCGTGCCGGTGGCTTTATCACAAATCATTCAAGCCAAGGAGGCCATACCTGATTGGATACACTCAATATGAAACGCCTAAGGACACGGACTTCGATGACGGATCGGGATTGCGAGATTCAGCCATGAGAGCGAAGATCAGCCTGCAACAACTAATCAAGCCGCAGCCACACCTTTTTCGTAGTAGAGTATCCATGATGTGAAGATTCTCAATGGCCCTGTTTTGTCAATGTCTATGTCCTGCTGAGGGCGCTCCTATTCCCTGTTCTGTAGTTATGGGCCCCTATCTTCCTTCGCCCTTGCGAGTCTTCCACGGCAACTTGCTATCGGATTCATGATTTGTTTTCAACGCGTAAAATTATGCTAAAGGAGTGCTTTTGTTTTATTTCAAGTGATCTAACTGCTTAGAGCTCCTTCGGGTCAAAGATCTGGTCAAACTGCTGTTCAGGGGACTCCTTCACCTCGGCTCGGGCAACAACAGGCTTTGTGCGAGTCAAAACCTTACCATTCGCATCTACTGCCTCAGCAGTAACAATTAGATCTCCATCAACTGAAAAGCCTTGGAGCTCGGCGTGGGTCTCGAAACCTTTGCGCTCAAACTCTCCCAGAAGCTGGTCTTGCGACTGTTCGAGAGACCGCGCGTAGATACGCCATGAGGCCGCCTCGGTGTCTCCATTCCACGAGGCATACACGTCCAAGCTAGCCTTGCCGTTACGCTTGAATGCAACAACGGCTGGTTCTTCACTCGGAGTCCCGGTCCAGTTGGCTCGAAAGCCTCGGTAGCTTTGGACAAAGATTCCCTCTGGTGCGGAATCCAGATAGCTGTGGAACAAGACCTTGCCATCCTTGTTGAACTCTGTTACGGCGCCCGCCTGGCCCCAGTTGACGAAGTAGTTCTTGTTGGGGAGGATCTGGGCGCTGCCTTGAGTATGGGCAGATAGGCCGTCAGGTGCATCAAACGTTCTAAGTGCCTTTGCCGTACCTTTATTGAGATCCAGCTGAAAGTATCTGGCTCGGGAGAACGGATGGGTCTTAATAGAAGCCGAGTGAGCCCCGTTGTCGAAAAGTGAAATGAACTCGAGACTTCCATCGGGGGAACGGCCCCGGAATCGCGCATGATGTTGGAATGCGAAGCGGTCTTCCGGTGGGATTTGGAACGAAGATCCGCCGTGGAAACCGCCAAGCTGCCAGATGATGTCACCGCTTGTCCCGTTGATTTTGAAGAGAGCCGCGATGTTACGGGCAGACAAGAGATAGTTGCCCTCGTCGTCCTTGTCAACGCTGTTGATGTGGAAGTAGTTCCAGGCATCTGTTTCGTTTCTGCCAGATCCAGGCAGACCTGTACCAAAGTCCAGAGGAAACGCGCTATCTGATGAGTTTGTTAATACGAGCAAGTGCACGAGGAGTGTTAGAGCCTCAACTTACATTTCGGGTCGACGTGGTCAAGGCTCTGCCATTCAAACACGACATTGCCGGTTTCGATATCTACCTCTGCGTGAATGGTCAGCCATGGAACAAATCGTTGAGGAGGATATATACATGCCTTGAAATCCGCCAGAAACAATCCAGTTCTGTCCCTCATCACCTCCCCAAGGCCCCAGAGACACAACTCTAGGTGTCGGGTTCTCAATCAGTGCCGTCTTACCATCAACAAGACGAAACTCGTGCGCTGAAGTGAGTCTATGAGACCTAGCCCGAACAACTTTGGCCACTTCATAGTCGCTCCCAAGGAGAACATGATAGCCGTACATGCGACCATGAGTACCGTCCAATCTGCCCTGGAACGCGCGCAGATAGGTCTCACCCTTCCAGGTGTCTGGGACAAAGTTGGCAACCCATCCCGAGTGGTAGCCTAGGCCAGACCAAACCAGTTCGCCGTCATCACGGAATATGTAAGCGCCGGGCTGAATAGGCCCTTTTTGGCCAGCGGTAAACCCCTCGTACGGGGTAACAAAGATATAGCCCTTTTCCACTGAATCTCGATCAGCAGGGACTGTGATGTTGAGTCTCGGGACTGCGAGGTCAGGACGAGAACGGTACTGCCAGTCGGCAGCAGAAAAAGATGCCAAGCCAACGGTAGCCAAAGACAAAGACCAAGTGATGGGCTTCATGATGATGCAGAAGATGCTTGAAAGTGCTCAGGTCGGCATGGAGTCGATGTGTGGCTTGCTTTATACTTGAGCAATTGGGAATTGAAACCGTGGCTCGAGGATATCCCCTCACTCGGCGCCATGATACAATCTTGGCCTTGATTACGCCATGTTAAAATTCAGGATGGACCAAATGAGTGCCTCAAGACGGCGGCGGGCTGCTACTATCTTCTTTTATCTCCGTGCTATTGCCGCCGGGAACGGAAGCGGTTTAGATTCAAAGCCGGCGGATGTGACCCAAGCCGGCCCGTTCTACAGACAACCAGGAACTCATCAGCAGCGCTAGAAGCCTGTACTACAAGAGAACTCCCTAGACTTAAACATAGCATTTGAACTAGGCAGAGACTGTTGTTGTGCTGTTGAAAACGTCCCGTTCAAGCCCAATGCTTCCATATCGAGCATCACATCCAGAGAAAGGCAACACATCGATTTTTCTCATTGACGGTAGTTTCTTGTTGAAAAGATATGAAAAGTGTGGAGAAATCTTTGATCGCTAAAGGCTTACGACAAAAGCCCTGGCCTTTCCCAGTCATCTTCCAACACTCTATCATCGCGAAGAAAGTACACATTACTAATTGAGGCAATAACAGATTTCAGTAGCCAACGGCGCGTATTCGGGTAGTTGGGATGGATGATTCTACTTTTTGGTCGACTGAACCGTGAGCCTGAAGGACCATGGTGCCCCAAGAGGTACACGTGACCTGGAAAGTCACGTGGCACCCCTAGGATGCTTCTTCACACAATACTCACTAGCCCCCGGAACACCCCATACCCATGTCCGTAAGTGGGCCTAAAAGCGAAATGTCAGGCCATTTTTTGAAAAGTTTGCCAGTCAATTCTTTCTTCTTTCAACCCTCCAGGATCAAATCAAGTTTCCGGTAAACCTCGATTTATACCTGGCCAATCCAGTCACCATGCCCCCCAAGAAGGTTGAAGCTGTCAAGGACAATGTCGTTGCTTTCGGCAGGGTTCGCAAGAACCTAAAGATGGGATGCGTTGGTCTGCCCAATGTGGGAAAGTCGAGTTTGTTCAACCTCTTGACCGAGCAGAGCGCCGCTGCTGAGAACTACCCCTTTTGTACGATTGAGCCCAATGAGGCGAGATGTGCTGTCCCCGACGCTCGATATGTAAGTCGAGCCGCTTTGCAGAGAAACACTCGATGGATGACTGAAGTAGGAAATACATGCAGGACTTTCTCTGTGACCTTTGGAAGCCCCCATCCATGTACCCCGCGTTTCTGCAGGTCACCGATATTGCCGGCCTGATCAAGGGCGCTTCCCAAGGAGAGGGACTTGGAAATGCCTTCCTGTCTCATATCCAGGCCGTTGACGGCATGTTCCACGTTGTCAGGTACAGCATTCGTCCATGACTTAACTGCTGTACCTTCACGCTGACTCGAACTTTATGGCAGAGCGTTCGATAACGATGAAGTTTTGCACGTCGATGACTCGATCGATCCAGTTCGAGACTTGAGTCAGTCTAGTTCGGCCAATTTTCTCAAGCTGACGAAACTAATCGATTCATCTTCTAGACACCATCCAAAGCGAACTTTGCAAGAAGGATCTCGGTTTGTATTGCCCTCTGAACCAGCTCAACGCCAGCTAACCCCCTCGTTTTAGACATTCTGCAGAAGACTATTGTCGCCGAAGAACTGATTGTCAAAAAAGCAGGCGGCAAATACAAGATGCTGCCTCTCTTCACAGAGACGACGACAAAGATCCGAGCAGTGAGCCTAGAATTTCCAGTCCCTTAGATCTGACCAGTTTATGCTCACAATCGTGGGATAGATGCTGGAGAATGATCAACCAGTCAGAGACGGAACCTGGACACCGGCCGAGATTGCCCTCATCAACGAAAAGATCCAGCTAATCACGACCAAGCCAACCATCTACCTCGTCAACTTGACAATGAAGGACTACCTCAGACAGAAGTGCAAGTATCTGCCGGCCATTGCCAAGTGGGTCACCGAGCACGGCGGCGTTCCCCGAGACATCATCCCCTTCTCTATCGAGTTTGAAGAGAAGCTCTACAGCATGAAGGANNCCGAGTTCCTCAAGGAGAGCAAGGTCAAGTCGAAACTGGACAAGATCATCACTGAAGGCTTCACGAAGCTCGGCCTGCAATACTACTTCACCGGTCTGTTCACACTTCGCCATCCCTGGCTGGCTTCCGTGCTGACTTGTACATAGCTGGTGAGAAGGAGATCAGGTGTTGGACTATCCCAAGAGGGTGCCTGGCGCCGCAAGCTGCTGGAGCCATCCACAGTGACTTCGAGAGGGGCTTCATCAAGGCTGAAGTGGTCGCCTACCAAGACTTTTACGATCTCTGTGAAGGCGGCAAGTCCATGGGCCCAATCAAGGCTGCTGGAAAATACCGACAAGAGGGAAAGTCTTATGTATGTACTCATGTATTCAGACTCCTCCTATTGCTACACCAGCTGACATTAAATTCTCCCAGATTGTCCAAGATGGAGATATCATCCACTTCCAATTCAGTACGTTACATCTTGTCACCGAAACTCCACTTCCACTCGTGTTTGTTGTGAAAGAGTGCTGACTTTGTTCTTAGACGTTTCAAACAAGAAATAGATTTACCTTGTCGTGGCCGGCGGCAATGGAGGTTCGGAAAGCGACCAGTCTTTACAATTGACCCATTCATATTCTGACCGTTGGGATGACCTGCTATCAACTGAGCGAGTTCTTTCTTTAAGTTTGCGGGCTCAGTGTTCCGTGTTGGATAACTGGCTGTCTCTCAGAACACGCTCCGAAGGTATCCGTATCTTGTAGTCATGAAGTGCTAGGCACTGTACAAGCAAACCGGATTGAAAACCTGCCGTGTAAATGCGATCAGACAAGCGATACCCACAAGAATTGTGAATAGTCCTTCGATCTAGTTTGATTATCATGCGGGTTAGTAACAACCGTCTGCTCCTATGGCACATCTCAAATGCTCGCTGCACTTCTGGGCCCGGGCGGTACGGCACGGAGTCTGGGTGCGGCCCGAGTTAATTGTAGGTCCTTGCCCGAGTCCTTTATCCCTGTTCTCGGGGCATGAGGGCAACAGGAGTGATGCGGAGTGCTGAGAACTGTCTTGGTGGGAACACAGATAACGGGTCTGTTCTAGGTAGTCAACTACCACCAATTCGCGAGAATGGAAGCTCGTCATTGCTATTGAATCCAACAACTATGTCGTTAAACAATTCACCCGGGAGGCAATAGATTTAGTTGATCGCGTCATTCCGCGACTCTGTTGCGCTATCCCACGCCTTTCTCCATGACTAGGCTCTGAATAGTGTTCACTCCACGGAACAAGCTCTTTTCTAAGCTCAAATGTTCAGTAGTTTCACTGCAACTTTGTATTCGACCCTCGATGGAAGAATCACTCCGACCCGCTAAGCGTGCAAGGCAAGCTTGTGCCCCATGCCGGTACGCGACACAACATCCCACCTATGCCTTGAATTAACCCTGAGCCACATAGCTGGAAGAAGTCGAAGTGCTCTGGTGAACGGCCCGTCTGCTCCTCCTGCGCCCGCCTTAGGCAGCACTGTACGTATGGTGCCGAACCAGCCCAGCCCACTCGCTGTCCTCAAGATGATGCCGACACGGCGCCGTTGCCGTTGCCGTCCTCAGGACCGTCACGGAGGCGGGAGCCGGAACCGGGACCGGAACCGACATCTCAAGATGATCGAACCATGGTCAGTGCTGTGTCCTACGCGAAGCCACAAATAGACTAACATTTCGAAGCAAGCACGAATGCAAAGTTTAGAAAATACCTTGTCTCAGGTGGTCCAGCGCCTCAAAAGCCACGAACAGACTCTTCCGCCTGAAAGGGCACCTGTAAACTCCGTGGAGGCGGGCTCGGTAAGTGTCAACGAACCGCCCTTAGAAATCGGCCAAGGAATCTCCCAGGGCCTAATTCAGGCTCTAACCAGAGAGACATTGACTGTGGTTGCTCGAGCTTACCTCAAGTATTGCGAATGTCAGCCCATCCCACTATTCGATGAAGCCACTTTTGAGCAGTCATTTCCTGACCGGGAGCCTGAACTTGTATACAGCGTGTTTGCAATAGCTGCAGGAGCTGAAGGAAGAACTAG